>CABHPP010143701.1:0-53205 GCA_902168425.1 Peromyscus attwateri
AGCACTTAGTATTGACTTATTATAAACTACGTATTTATTGTGTTTGGTGTCAGTCTCCTTCAACTATAACAGCTACTCTCTAAGAGCATGCATTTTTACCTGCCTAATTTACCTCTGTATCCCCAGGGCCTGAAAGAATGACTGGGACCCACAAGGAACAGTGTGTGGGTGGAAAGGAAGACGGGAGTGCCAACCTCTATTGTTTCTTTGGCTCTCAGTCCTGTGGGCTGTGGCGCCCATGATCATAGATCTCTCCCTCTCTACTGCCAGGATTTACTCTGTAACCACATGAAAAAACAAGACAACTCAAGTGAAGACATAAAGGGCCGGGGCCAGTTGTGACAGGCTTTCAGTCTGCTGCTGAACTGGGCAAGCGCATGCCTAGTGTCTAGCCTGCTCTGTAAACAGCAACATTTGGCCAATGAGAAGTTCCTGATACTGCCATCCAGCTCCAAATTCCTAGTGTCTGAATTAATAGCATAGGCATGGAGCAGAGTACATTCATCTGCTCTGACTCTTGACTTAGAACACCCAAAGGAAAACAGAAGCCAGTGGTGGCACTCCCATGTGCATCTCAGATCATTCCACTAGAGGGCCACATGAGATCAGCTGGCGTCCTGGGGGAAATTCACCAGCTGGGGAGCAGCAGAGTCCAGTGACCCTCTAGTCCTCTGCTGGGCTCTCACACGCTCCTTCCTTTTTCACACGAGCCTGCCTATTTTCAGTCACTAATTTATAAACTGCTCTCTAGCGCTTCATGCTCACCCACGACATCACATGACTCCAGCCCTTTCTGCCTCTCCGCCAAAGTTCATTCCTTCTCTTTGGAACGCTCCCCCCAAACCCACTTCTTCCACAAAACCTTCCCAGGCAAAGCTGGCTCTGACCCCAGTTGTGTCAATGTATACATCAAGACATCAGTCACAGACACATGCCTGTTTTTATATACCAGAGAGGGGGGATACATACATACACACACACACACACACACACACACACACACACACACACACACGAAGCAGGCAGATCACGCGCACAGCTCTGAGCGTCCAGAAGACACGTTTACCTTTTATGAACAATGTGCAGGTGACCACACTTTAGCGAAGAGAAGTCACGACTCTACTAAACAGTACTGGCTGCCAAAGGGTCAGTTAATGAGCTGAGACAAGTTACATCAACATCTACCATGTCTGTCCATTTCTAGTTCTTCCTACTATTCACTTTAAACTCTATAAAGCACTTCTTTTTTTTTTAAACCTTTTCTTTCCTTTATCTCTTTCTCTTCTTTCTCTCTTGAGCAAATCTTGCTGAAAATCCTTGGATTCCTATCTTCCTGCTTTAACCTGCCAAGTGTGGGGTTTACAGGTGTGCCCCGCCATACTTGGCTCCCCAAAAGCCTTGTGTATAAAACTTTAGGATAAATTTATGGAAATCCTACCCATAGACCTGTAGAGACATGCATAAGTACCAAAATAACTTTTTAAATGGCTGTTTAAAAACCTCTTTCATTTCAACTCTTCACAATCCTTTTCAATTTACCTTAAAGATCAAATTGTTTATTTGTAGTAACATTAAGTATTGGCTATAAGACAAGCCTTGGGTGTTATTTTTAAAAGGCAAACAGTTTTAGACATGGGTAAAGTTGCTCACTGGTTCTGAGGGGAAAAAATAAGAACAGTAATAGTCGGACAAGCAGTTACTCAGTGGGGAAGAGAAGTAAACTAGATGTTTACAGGTTACCAATGCAGCAGACCCCTGGGAACCAACCAGAGGTATGCTACAGTTCATAAATGCAGGGAAATACACAAAATGAGCTGTGGATTTTAAAACAACTACAAAATCTTACAAGGCTGTGTTTCTGAAACTTTTCAAGACTTCGTCTGTTCACAAGTGAAATTATATATCTGTACTCTGCCGATGCCATTTTTAACCCATAATCCCCCTATCTCTCTCAGCTTAACAGCGGCTCCCCACGACCAGTTCCACGGGAGAAAGAAACCTGTGAGTTAGTGAGCACAGCCCCTCCAAAGCCACGACCAAACGTTACTCCTTGGAATACAGCAGTACCAAGTTAGACATCCGAAAATTCCACCGGATCTCAAGAGGCACTGCATCCAGACTAAGAACAGTCTTAACTCACCTAATCTCAGCATTTTCTCCCGGTGCTTGTCAGGAGGACCCCGTCAAAGTGTCTTGGTAGAGTCACACAAACCTGAGGAACATCCCATCTTTCCAATCAATTCACACCATCCTTCTGGAAATCCGCCACAAGCTTACCAAACGAACGCACAGGAGACTGGTCAACAATGGTCTCTTTAGAAGGTGTCCTGCTTGTTATTCTGGGCGCTGCATTTTGTTGCTCGTAGAGGAATGCATTATGTAGCTTTTAATTGTGTGGGTCACAGAAGTGTCTGCATTCACACTGAGGATGGACTGGAGGCTGCCCGCACTCTCCACCTATAAACTGCGCTACACAGGAACACAGCTTACTGTGGTAGGCAGACAGGCAGAATTTTAAAAATCAAGCAGAACAGGAAGTCTACTGTTCCAACAGGCTGGGGAAAAAGCAGATAGTCCAATATAAAAAAAAAAAAAAAAAAAAAAAAAGACAAAAGGGAGTGGTTCCATTCACAGATGCCTGAAGGAAAAAAAAAAACCCACCCCATTCCTACCTAGCCAGTACAAACATGAATGAATGTCTATTAATAGGAAGCGTTGCTCAGAGGTGCTCTTGTTCTTGGGAGAGCTAAGGGATGCAGGAAGAACAATGTTACTGCTGAAAATCACCAGCCTTTTGCTTTTGCTTAAGCACTTACAAAGAATGTGTGTCTGAGAATGTTTAGGTGCACACAAGTACACACACACACATATGCATGCAATATGCATGTCTCCATAGAGATGGTGTATTAATAGTCTCCTTCATATCTTATTGATTTACCTGGGTCTTCAGAAGTCATCACAGCTAACTAACTTCCCTTAGATAAGATTCTGCCCATACTCCTCGGCCCACTCAAAGCACAGTACCTAAGGGTGTGAAGCCTTCTCCTACAGACTTCTACCGTAAGCTCAGGTCTTCCTTTAAATCCTAAAGCTACCTGCTTTACACTTTCTCGGTACCACTGTGTGATAGTTACTACAGTTAATACCATCCTTGGCTGTGTGTCTACCTTGCTACCCAGGTGGATGCTCTTTATCCTCTGTAGCATGTATAACCTGGCTCGAGTCTACCAGCAAAAAAAGATACAAAGTGGACTATCATTCGCCAGACCCAGTTCAAATTCCATTTATGCTGCTTTCTGGTTTGTAGGCTCCCAAGTTATTTAACCTCTTTGGACAACTGCAAAGTAAAAGTGACACAGCCAACCTCAGAGGACGTCTGTCAAAGTTGAAGGAGAACCATCTGAAGCCAATAACAAATTGCCTTATGCACGCACAGTGAGTTCTAGTAGTAATGAGAACTATTAATGAACTGAATTTAAAGAAAATGCCCTCTCTTAATTGGGGGAGAGAACTACAGGAAGTGAAATGATTGTCAATTTACAAACATAGGTATACGTTTATCATTTTCATTCTACATAGTCATGTAGGCGGAGGTTATGAAATCTGTGTTTTAGAAACCATCTTTTTGGGTTCACAAAAATGTTATCTCTCTGAATTCTCACTGGCCCATAATGCTATGAAAACTTCATCAGTGACGAGAAAATGTCAAGAGAAATCTATTCCCAGAAGTTCAAGATTCCAACCCCCAAGCTTGGTTTATTGATAAATCTGAGGGTAATTGATAAAGAACAAAATTTCATACCTAAACAGAAGGAAGGCCTCCCACTTCCCTAAAATGGCCTCAGTGGTAGCTCTGTGGCTAGGCAGCTATGAGGCATTGCTTCGTCTGGCCTGCTGAAGACTGGGGTGCACAGTGAGGCCGTGGAAAGGGGAGCCTGGAGGAAGACTCCTCAGCTCACATCACCTCACTTGTGTGGGACCCAAGCCCAGGGAAGGAAGGACCAGGGGAGTCCCAACACCAAGCAAGAAAGAGAACATTATAAGTACTCTATCCTCAGGTACCAAGGGCACCTCTAACCCAGCAAGACATTCCTGGTCTCAGAGAGGTCCCAGACAACAGGAGAACAATGGAAAGCAAGGTACCTGCACGGCACTCTTCTTCCACAGACCCCTCTTCTCTCACACGAGATCAGAACACTCACGTCATCCATGCTTGGTTCTATTCATTGCTGCTGAAAGTTGTTCCAGCATTTAGAACTATGTTCTGCTCATCCCATGGTAGTGGGCTCAAAGAGGGTGGGTGGGTGGACCCAGGCAGAGGAAGAGGCTCATGTCACCATCTGTGGAGCAGTCCAACCTCACAGAGTAGCCTGGGTACAAAATATTTAACTCCTACAATTGCCTTTGTGGCTATGAATACAGCTCTTCCAAGCTTCCCTAGGACTTGCAAATTCAAGCGCTTTGGGTGGGTTCAAGGATCCGCACTTGTTCTAACGTCCAGTGCACATGCATCCTCATGCTGTGGTCAGGGGGGAGCACACAGTCAGAATTTCCAAGCCTGGACACTGGTTGGTGATCTAGTGGTCAAAGAATGTGCCCAGACTCTGCCTTGATAAGGTAATTTGTAATTAGTCTTTTTTTCTTTTCTTTCCTCTCCCTCCCTCCTTCTCTCTTCCTCCCTCTCCCTCCTCCCTCCCTCCCTCTCTCTCTCTGGCAATACCGGGGGGTCAAATCCAGAGTCTTGTATATGATGAACACACTGTAGCAGAAATACAGGACTGCTCAATACCCCAGCCCCAAGAGTACACCTGCACTGTCAGTCACGGAGATGCTCTAAGGGGTCACATTGATACCAAGTAAGCCCTCCCTAGGGATTCCAGAGCCATCTATCAGAGGTTTCTCCATCTCTCTGCAGCCATGTGATAGAGGCCACTAGAAAAATCAGCTGTTGTGTATGATGCTATCTAGCACCTCTTGGCAAAATGAAACAATCACTTAAATCCCAATCTTCCCCACACCCAGGGGAAACGGGTGACAGTCTCAATTTCCCAAAGAATATGGCGGAGCAAGAGGCCACGCAGCATCTTCAAGGCTCTGCAACACAGGGCAGGGCTGAGAAGAAAGACATTGAGGCCAACTCCTACCCTTCCAGAACTCTCTCCAGACACACATGCTGGCCTCGTTTCAGTGGCTGCTTACTATATACCCCAAGGTGGGGAGGAAAAAAAACTTCCTGTACAGCCACCCACATCCTTATCAGTAGCACATTGCACACAATCACCACCACAATGGTGCCTGCATGCAAAAGATAGCTTCATGTATTCTATCTGATTTTCAAGCCTCAGAGAGAACTGGAAACATTCACAAAACACCTTGACCTTTATAGTCTGGCATTCCCAAGACACTGCCCGTCCATTGTACACAATATTGTAACTGCCAGCATCAACTCAATTTTCTGTCTCAGTGTTCAGCTTCCCCTTATCCCATCAGTCCTCTTCCGGCCCCCCGATCTTCCTGATCCTACCGAAAACCACAGTTCAACCAGGGCCCTCTCCTCTTCTCCCTTTGTTCCTCTTCATTCATGCTCCTCTTTGAGGAGAAGGAAGTCATTGATGAAGAGGCGTGGAAGGGGGCCTCATGGAATTGTTCCAGGAGATTCAGTGTCTGAGACTGGTACATGCTCAGAAGCGCCCTCCAGCTAGTCCACAAAAGACAGCGCAGATAGATGCCCCTGGGGGAAGTTCTACCTTGGCCTTAGGGGCCTAGGGTCCAAGCCTAGACAGGCTCAGGGAAATCCCACTGCTGAGTGCCCATCAGCTGCCTCGCTGTGAGAGCACAATACTTACACAGGTCCTAGGAGGTGGGCAACATTTTCTCCAGATTACAGACAAGGAATCTGAGCTCCATCTAACTCTCCTATCTGGTTGGAATGGGGAGACAGGGGTGTATCAGGTTTGCCTCACTCCGAATTTTTGGCTTTCCCCTCTGCATATCATTCCAAAAAAAAATCCCTTGGCTCCTCAGCTAACACAATGAGGGCGGTCTAGGAAAATAAAAGGAGTACCTAGGAACTTCCCATCTTGGCCCAGGTAGAGCAGCAAGCTAAACTGTGCTGCAGGGGCCAGCCCTGGCACAGGGTCAAGGTTGGGCTGGAGATTTCCCATATCTGTCACCTGTGGCAGCTGTCATTCAGGGCCCTCCACCCAAGCAGCTGCTCAAACGACCCTTGCACATATCAGCCATCCCGCATATCAGATATTTGCATTACGATTCGTTACAGTAGCAGAATTACAGTTACGAAGTAGCAACTAAAATAATTTTATGGTTGGGGATCACCACACATGAGGAACTGTACTAAAGGCTTAGGAAGGTTGAGAACCACTGTGCTCAAAGAATAAGTGTGGGGATGCAGGCCTTTCTATTAGGTAATATGTGCGGCTATAGTTCAAGTATATGTTTCATTAAAATGCTATTCTTCTGGTTTTTCTCTTGGAATCTCAGAATTTGAGTGTCTGCAAGAGCTCTGATATCACCTAACCACATCTCACAAGCAAAGAAAATGAGACAGCATCGTAGATTGAAGGCCATTCCCCAACTTTGCTGGTAGGGAATAGCCATGCAGTGAGGGGGTTTGAGGACTCCAGTGAGCAGGGAGGTCTATCTTCTTGGGAGATTCATGCATACCCAAACCTCTTCACACTTGCATCACCAGTGACAACACTAAATCGGCATTTAGAATGCAAAGACACACCGAGTGCCAGCTGTAGCAACTATGCTGGCACAGGGCTTGGAGGCGGTTTATTCTCCACTAAGCCGAACAGAAACAGAGCCTTAGGATTTTATAGCTCTCTTGCACCGCAAACCTTCATACAAAACAGAACATGATCCCCAGTAATAAATATGAAACTAATTAAACTCTCATCGGCTAAGAGAAACTATCCAGTCTTGAAATCAACCTCCCTATACATTTCTGGAAATTTGACTTCGTGAAGAAACACAGAATATTTTCCACCCTGAAATCCAGGCCTTTCCTGAGCCCCCTGCACTGCCTGCTTGGCTGGCCATTGCTTCTGCTGACTTCCCACTGCTGCGGCTAGCACTGGATTCTGTAAACCTTTCCCAGAAGGTGTGAAAAAGGCGGCTCTGTGAAGACACAACATCCCAGAGACTCCAGCAGGGCATTTCCATTTTCCATTCCCTCTCTAGAGGTCATAACACCTTGGTCATTATACAATATTACCAATGGGCCTATTTGCACGAGCACATTTTTTAAAAAATATATAATAAAAATAAACTGCAGAAACTCAAAAAAGCACCTCATTTTTGAGTGCTTGCCTGGGAGAATGATGTATCACACCATTCTGGGCCCAAGTCCATCTGTATGCAGAGCCTGCGTTCTGTGTACAAGTTGTCCACCACCTCCTCCTCAGCCTACCAAAAGGCTACATAACAGGCCCAATGCCCAGCAAATCCCTTCTCAGTGGAAGATGGAAACAGACTTTCTACCAAACTACACCTCATCCCCTGGAAAGGGGCTAGAGTCCCGACTTTCCCCTTCCACTAATATAGTCCTGCTCTAACAGATGAGGACACAGGAGCCCCAAGTCCCCTGTCCAGTGGTATTCTACCGTCCTCTTCCATCTTGTTACTGCCAAGAAGAGCACATAGGATAGTTTAATATGGAAAATGTCGACCAATAGTAAAGGACTGAAACTGGGCACTTGCTGAATATCTGATTAACTCAGAAATGAGGACTCAGTAGGGAGTCCCACAAACTGACATTGGATGTGGAAGAGAGACCGGCCAATAGTGAACATACGAAAAAGTAAAGGACACATGTGGCGCCATAGGCACAGGAAGGAAGGGAGTTGAGATGGAGACACCCTGTGGTTGTGGCATTGGAGGTGCATACCCAACACCAGAGGAATGGCAGTTCGGCAGCAGGAAGAGCTAGGCATGCGTGGCTTGCTGTGGGCAATGGAGTCAGGAAGGCAGGGCAGGGTAGGGCAGGGCAGGGCATGTCTGCCCTGCTGGAAGCAGGTGTGAAAAGCAATGGCACGTTGGGCAAGGGCTAGAATACACATGGAAGACACTGTCAGACATTTCCACCATCTGGCAGGAATGTGAAACAGACAATTGCCTGGAAGGCAAAGTGGCCGTAAAGATCAAAAACCTTACAACTCCACAGTCCCTCTGAACTGCGTCTAAGCCCACAGTCCGTGAAGCAGGGATGAATGCAGATAGCTGTTATGGAAGGAAACTGTATAGATTACGACAAACACTGAGGACTGAGCAGAGCTGCTTGGTGGTGGCACACCGGTTATCAACACACTTGGGAGGCCAAAGCAGGTGGATGGAGAATTCAAGGCCAGCCTGAGCTACCCTTTAAATGAGGTGAAGAGAGAGCAGGGGGCAGACCCAACTATCTAACAAGGATGGGACTTGGAATAGGACACTTCTACAGAACGGAATGCCACACAGTCTTTAAACAGACCTTGCAGTTAATAACAGGGAGACTCCTCACAAAAGCTGCGAAACAATACGTTGAAGCAGAGGGCCTGTGAGAAGGTTCAAAGGGTAAAGGAGCTTGCTGCCAAGTCTGGTGACCTGAGTTTGATCCTGGGGATCCACGTGGTACAAGGAGAGCACTGACTCCCAAAAGTTGTCCTCCAATCTTCACATATGTACCATGATATGGAGATGTCCAAGCACACATACATATATACACATAAAAACGTACTTTTTAAAGCAGAGAGATTATACGAAACAGTATAGAGTTTTTGTAAGCAGAAAAATATCTAGAGGGATGACATGTACAAAAAGGAGATTTATTTTATTGTTTTTTATTTGTATAAGTGCTTTGCCTGAATGTATGTATGTGCACCACATGAGTGCTTGGTGCCTGAAGAAGCCAGAAGAGAGCGTCAGATACCCTGGAACTGGTGCTCCGATCTGCCATGTGGGTGCTAGGACCCGAACCCAGGTCCTCTGCAAGAGCAGCAAGTGCCCTTAATGACTGGGCCATCTTTCCAACCCCAATATGTTCCTTTCTAAGTAGTAAAAACAAGGAGGGTTTTTGTCTTGTTTGTTCATTTTTGTCAAAGTCTACTTGATAAATATGCTTCACAAACATGATACTTTTATACTAAGGGAGCAACGGATTAATAAAACGTGTAAATGACAAGGAAATGCAGGAGAGGCTATCCTATGACACCGTAGAAAGAACAGAGGCTGCTGTGGAAGGGCTCAGCTGGACAACCTTCTATCTTTTCAGAGAATCGTAAAGCAAACAGAAAAACGAACCAGAAAGCCTGAGTAGAGCTTGGGACAGGAAGTGTGTCATTTCTGCCTGGCTGGTCCCTCTGAGTCAGCACAGCTGCTCAGCCCCTCTGATCCTTGTGGTGAGGTGACAGGTAGGAGCTGAGAGGAAGCTGGCTTCTCCCAGCCCAGGGAGAACCTGAAACGCTGGGCCCCGGAATCTTCTAAAGAGAGGAACTTGACCTGGTCTTTTACAGACTCCATACAACCAACAGTGGTCTCTTACCTTTTTACCGTTACAGGTAAAGAAAGTCCTTGTCTGTTGCTTGGAAATGAGGTGAGTGCACAAGACCCAAACACTGGTGCTCTCCCTTCCCAAACAGGTTTAATAAGCAATGGGGACAAGTCACAACAAGTCTCGGGCATTCAGAGTCTGACTGACTGGAGACAGTGTTGGAGAGCTTTGAGAGCTCAAGTCTATTCAGCCAAGGTGCCTTGCTCTCCCCGGAAAGCAAAGGTGCCTCAGCTCCCATGAGCTGTTTTGTTGGGCAGGCAGCTTCCTGGACTCAACTCTCAATGGCCAAAGAACACAGACTGCGAATGATTCACTAACAGAATCCCACACACGTCTCTTAGTTCTGAAAACTGTAAGTGAAGGAAGCAGACACAGAACCAAGAACCAAAATACAGACTCGGGAAGACCTTAAGCTTTTAAGGAAAATTAAATTAGAATTTGAGGACTTTGACAATCGCTTTCCGGGGCTACGACCTTCCCACCTTCAACAGGCCTTGGTGTGCCCTACACTAAACTAGAGGAGAAATGATAAACAGGGGGGCGGAGGAGATTGTCTGGTCAGGGGGTGTTTGTGAAGTGAGAGCGACGGACACTCCTAAGAAATGCCACAAATCAGAGCCAGTGTGGGGACGAGTTACTACAGATCTTCTGAGCGCTGTTAAAATGCTGGAACTTTAGAAAACCCCAAGGCACCTCCAGCCTGGGAATGAAAGAATCAGAGGGATATTTACTAAACCAACAGTGGTGCACGGAGCCTGGCAGGGTGATGGAACAGGAGTCAATCAACTGCTCTGAAGGTAACCTACATAAAACAGGTCTAGCCTGGTCTTGGCTGGTCGAAGCAGTCAGTAGCGCGCATGCGTACATGCTACAGCTGCGCCATGGAAGAAGGGACACTATTGGTAGCTCAGTAGAGACAAAGACGTAGTAAAGCAAGATGCCACCCAGGTTTCTGGCTTATATGCTGAGGAGAAAACTAGAAGAGAAGGCAAGCTCAGTTTTCTTCACAGTGAGTGTGAGTTGCCTGGGAAACACTAACGCATTCCAGGAAGACACAGGGATTGAGGACGCAGATAAGAACTTCATCCTGAAATATAAACGTGGAAGTCATCGGCATGTGCAGAATCCAAAGACCCAGAAATAGACACGACCACGAGGGAGAGAATGGAATGAGGGTAAAGAACACCAGCAGGGCCTGAGAAATGCCAGTGCCTACTGCCGGTGCTGACAGTCCGGACAGAGCACAGCAAGGAGCCCAGAGGGAGGCTAAGGAGGACCTGAGCAAGAAGGGAAACAGGAGGAGATGAGCCAAGACGGTCTGTCTGTCTACACAGCACAGGAGCAGAGCGGAAGGACCCCGAGTGGTCAGGAAGACAAAAAGTGAAAGGTGTCCGTCCCTCACTGAAGCAGGGGACGCATTCACTTCCTTCCCCACGTCTCTGGATTTCTAGAGTCCTCCGTCAAGAAGCTGAAGGAGAGTCAACAGGAAGAGTTAGGTTTGAGATAAACAGCAGTCGATGCCGGCTGTAGCCCTGGTGCTCTTCCTGGGGAATGGGAAGCAATAACAAAAAGGGCTATAAAGATGACACAGCACTATAGTTCCAAAAGACAGGCCTCAAGCAGTGGCAGACCGCTAGTCACAAGTACTTACTGGTCATTGAGGATGGACCAGTACTGTTCAGTGTTAGGACAGAACAGTGACAAAAGTCCTGCAGTGACCGACTTGAGGCACACACACACACAAAAAAAAAAATATGAGAGGAAAAAAAAGCAGCCACGTTGTAGAGTGTCTGGCCGAGGGGAGCACTTGGGGTAGGCCTTCTTCTGTTTCCTCACTGGGTATTAATCATGACTCCATAATCCAGGGCAGACTTTAATCTTAGCCTAGCCCTGTAGAGCCGTGTTCTCAATTTATATATAGTTGCATTAAAATACTATTACTATCTCAAAAACAAAAACAAAAACAAAAACAAAAAACCTCACACAATCTTTAGATTTGCAAACATTCAGATTTTTTTTTCTGGCTTTGAAGTTATTTATTTAGGTGTGTTTTCTGTATTGCATGCATGTGTATGGATATGCATGCACATTTGTGCAGATGTGTGTGGAAGCCAGAGATTATCTTCTTCAATCACTTCCCCCTCTCTCCATTTATTTATTTATTTATCTATTTATTTATTCATTCATTTTTGAGAGGCTCTTTCACTAGGCTGGTTGACCAGCAAGCCCCTGGAGTCTTTCTGTCTCTGTCTCTCCAGTGCTGGGATTACAGACAAATGCCACCACAGCTGATACTCTGCCTGGGAGCTGAGGGTCTGAACTCAGGTTCTCAGCTTGCTCATCAAGCACTTTACCAACCAAGCCATCTCCTGAGCCCCAGTCTTTGTTTTTGAGATTCTCTGAAAATTTACCTAAGTTTGTGGTCTGGAGACCCTTCCCTAAAACTTGTCATGAGAACCATGACAGAGGTGCTTAATCATGGCAGCTGGCAATGGCCTAATGTTCCTTTGCATGAAGATGTGAATAGCATGCAGTATGTGTGTGTGTGTGTGTGTGTGTGTGAGAGAGAGAGAGAGAGAGAGAGAGAGAGAGAGAGAGAGAGAGCGCATGCTGTGTCCTTGCTAGGGCGGAGAAACAGACTGGAATAGAGGAAAGCTAAATTACTTCTTAAGGACTGAATGGAGCAAGATTTACCCCAAACCTTGGAGTAAAGATTGGTTTGAACCACAGCTGGAGAGACTGTCCAGTGGTTAAGAGCATGCCCTAGTCACTGTTCCATTGCTGTGGGCACCATGACCAAGGCAACTCTTACAAAAGAACTTAACTGGGGGGCTGGCTTACGGTTTTGGAGGGTCAGTCCATTATCATCATGGCAGGGAGCATGGTGGCATGCAGGCAGGCATGGCACTGGAGTAATTGAGAACTGTACATCCCAATCTACAGTCAGGCACAGGGAGGGTGATGGGGGTGGTATGAAGTGGGCTTCTGAAACCTCAAAGCTCACTCTCAGTGACACACTTCCTCCAACAAGGGAATATATCTCACAATCCTTCCAAACAATTCTTCAACGGGGGACCAACTATGTAAATATATGAGCCTATGGGGGCCATTCTTATTCAAACCACCACAAAGCATTACTGCTCTTGCAGAGCATCTGAGTTTGAATCCCAGCACCCACGGCAGGTGGCTTATGTTTGCCTGCAACTCCAGCTTGGGGTGATTCCATATCCTTTTCTGGCCTCTGTGGGCACTGCACTCTCAAGCACAAACCCACACATAGGCGCATGCATATATACATACCTAAATTAGAAAGAAAATCTTTTTATGATACCATTTCTTTATAATTTATTTAAACTTATTTTATGCGCATTGGTGTGAAGGTGTCAGATCCCTTGGAACTGAAGTGGCAGACAGTTGTGAGCTGCCATGTGGGTACTGAACCCAGGTCCTCTGGAAGAACAGCCAGTGCCCTTAACCGCTGAGCCATCTCTTCAGTCCCTTATGATACTATTTAAAAAAGATAGTGCAGAACCATTCTGGAAAACAGGATTATTGTATATGTGATAATGTAGCTCTTATTCCATATGTTTGTGTATACTTCCAACATAATAAAAAAAAAAAACACTGAGGTGTGTACAGAGTATATAAATCAGTTATATACATTGGATAGCTGATATTAATTATACAATAGACAAATACAGATTAACATTAACTCCCTATGGAACTGGGGATGTGACACAGTGGTTGAGTAACTGCCATGCATGCTCAAAGCCTTGGGTTCAATCCCCAGCAACTCCAAAAGAAACTTGATATACAAGCACTCCTGAAAGTCTCACAATTAAATAAAATTGAAAATTTATTTCCCACCAGGCAGTGGTGGCGCACGTCTTTAATTCCAGTACTTGGGAGGCAGAGGCAAGTGGATCTCTGTGAGTCTGAGATCAGCCTGGGCCACAGAGTGAGTTCCAGGACAGGCTCTAAAGCTGCACAGAGAAACCCTGTCTTGAAAAAACCAAAAGAAAAAAAAAAAAGAAAAAAGAAAGAAAAAGAAAATGTATTTCCCAACCTCCTTTGAAGAAAAGAAAGACCTCCCACAGAGCATAATATCAGATTTCTTACAGGTCACTCCTCTGGTTTAAAATAGGCCAAGCAATTCAAAAAACTGACTTAAAGGTTATTTGTTCTAATTTCTGTGGATTTAATTTTCCTAACTTTGGTCTTATTCCAAGTCATTCAACTATGATAAATTTAGAACACCAGAACAGGGAGACATCTGGCCCCAGAAATCAGAACCTGATACGCCAGCCTCAGGGACAGGCTGCCATTACAGCAGGCACAGAAGAGGTTCAAAGATATACACTAAAACCACTTCCTTGCATATTCTGCTGAGAGGACAAATGTGTACTTACCTGCTGTGATTTCCCCCAAGAGAGGCACAGACATGCTCCGGAAGCTCTTGAATCAGATTTCTGTAGCACCGTTTTCCATCCTTGGTTCTAGTGATATTTTGGACCAGCTTAATTACATGCTGTACTACATCCCGTGCCCTGAGGATGTTCTCAGCAGAATCTCCCACTACCTAGAGGCCAGAAGATTCTGGGACATCCACAAAGTCTATAGGCATTCCCAGATGTCCCCCAGGGGACAAAATCACCCACAGTTGAGAGCTATGTTCTAGAGCACTGGCTTTTAAACTTGGTTCCATACTGCAAGGCATACTCCACAGGCATTTCTAAAAATACTGATTCAAGTTTCACCCTGAGAGGGTCTGATTTTATTTCTTGGGGGCAGGCCCTGGGCTTCTGCATCTGTGAAAGCCAGAGATTCCAACAGGTAGATTAGTGAAAGAACGTGTCCTCTAAAGCTATCAATGACGTCGAATACCTCCCTGATTCAATTCAACACAACAAAAAATACACTATATCCTCTCCCGAGTTAGAATCTTTTTTTTTTTTGAGACAGGTTTTCTCTGTGTAGCTGTGCACCTTTCCTGGAACTCACTCTGTAGTCCAGGCTGGCCTCGAACTCACAGAGATCCACCTGCCTCTGCCTCCTGAGTGCTGGGATTAAAAGCGTGCGCTATCACAGCCTGGCCCGAGTTAGAATCTTTATAACCTTGGTATTAGAGTCAACATGATTGGAAGAGAGAGAAAAAAAAAAAAACCGAACAAATGGAAAAGGTCGATGGCAACAATGATCTGCAAACCTCTTTTCTCCTTCAGATGGACCAAAACTAGTGGAACACTCCAGGGTCAGCAACATAGCCCAGTGGGTACAAAGTTCTTGCCATCAAACCCGATGACCTGAGTTCATTCCCTAGGAACCACATGGTAAAAGGAGAACTGAGTCCAGCAAGTTGTTCTCTAACCTCTGTATATAACACACACACACACACACACACACACACACACACACACACACTCACAATTAATTAATGGGGGAAAAAAGAGCAAGCAAACAGCAACAAAAGCAGAAACATGCTAAGCTTTGGGAAACTTAAAAACAGCCTTAGAGAGAGGAGACCCCCAAATGACAGCCCCAAGGAGATAATAGACATACCTAAAACAGCTTAGAGGAATGCCAAGCTTGTGACAAACGAGAAAACCTGTGGGCTGGGAAGACCTCCATAGTAACTGCAATTCCCTCTCTGGGGGGACTCATGGTCCCATAGGCAGCACAGCCAGAGACTCCCCTGGAGTCAACAACAAAGTTTACTGCCTATACAGACCTTTCCCAGCCACCAACAGCCCAAATGCCCCCTCCTCCCTCCACACTCAGCATCTTCTGCCAGCTTCCTCAGTACTCAACAACACTGGGCTTGGTTCCAGCTTTCGTGGAGAATGACATGGCGCTGCCCCAGAGGCACTGTTCCCCCAGGAGCTAGTCTCAGGCTATTGGCTTTCTCATCAAATGTATGCCAGCCTATGGGCTGTGCGAAGGCAGGCTGTCACTTCTTTAAGAAAGAGCAAGTAGATGCATGTGTGACGGGAACTCCTTTCCTATTAATAGTGATTGCCAACTTGTCTTGCATACTTACGATGCATGCAGCACTCACATAAGCACCAAACACGCAACACTATCTCCTGAACTCCCAACAGCACTGTGGAGTAATTGTAAAGCACTCTTTAGTAAACACACACATTTTAGAGACAACGTAATTGAGGCTCAGGCAGTTTAAGAAACTCATCCAAGGGAAAGTGGAGAGCTGGCCCCATTGCTCTCTGGCTATTCCATGTCATTTCCCCATCTTCACTGAGGTTCTTTTAATATATGTAGCCACTCTTAATATGAAAGCTAGAATAAAGAGAATAATAATCAAAATAGATGTTTGGTTTTTTTCTGGTTTTTAGCATATAGCTCTTTTTCCAAGAAGGGCTTACTGTAACCTAACTTCACCTTCTGTTCTAAACTCCTACATCCTACGGAGTGTCTCCAGGGTTTTAATGACCACATTTGCCTTCTCTGCATGAATGAACAGGCTGCCCTGCCCTGCAAGCTCCTTTCACTTGCCATCTTCATGTTCACATTTCCCCAACTTTACAAGTCCATACTCTTCCCCGTAAACAAACACACCCTCCCTTGGCAGCAGCATGTTGGTCCCTGAGAATCTCACTAATCTTAATCTCAACTACAGCTTCCCACTGAAGCAGCTGTATTTTCCTTTCTTCTGGGAAAATAAACATGTTCTATATAAAATACAACTATGCTGAGCACTCAACTCCAGTGCTCTCTATAAGTGTAGATATATACAAAAATCTCACTTTCATCCCCATACCTCTGTCCTCTCACAGGCTGGGCCTGGAGTCTCAACCACAGGATGAACTGCCCACCTTAGCCCTTTCTGCCGTTTCCTTTAGTTGTAGCCCCAGAGCCTTCTTGTGAACACATGTTTAAACAGCGCTGAAGGTAGACCAGATGGCTCCACAAGTAAAGCAATTGTAAAAGTTTAACAGTTTGAGTTCCATTTCTGAAGTCTACGTGGTGAAGGGAGAGAACCAACTCCTGTAAATTGTCTTCTGACCTCTACATACAAGCTGTGGCAGAATGCGGCTCCACCATCAACACCTCTCTCTCTCTCTCTCTCTCTCTCTCACACACACACACACACACACACACACACACACACACACACACACATTTAAAACCTGCTAATGGGGAATCTTTTTCAGATAATATGTTAGAGTGAACCACACTGCCTCTGGCTACTAACCCTCACCCTCCTCATGATTTCATCCTATCCCTGCCCCCACCCCCCAGAAAAGGTTGTAATCCTATCCCTATCCCCCAGTAATCTAGTGAGGAACACCTCCACAAAGTTTTTTTTTTTTTCACATTAAAAATTTTTTTGAGAAAAAATGTTTTATTCAGGTCTGAAAAGGGTGTCCATTCAGAAGGACAGAGATACCCAGAGAAGCCCTAGAGTGGCCACATTTCATCTTGGTTGGGTGAGCTTGCTAGTTGCTGTGCAGGGGTGAGAAAGTAGAATACTGAGAACGCAGCAGAGCATTTAATACAGAGGAAGGAAACTGCGGTCTGAGCAGAGAAGGAAATTGCAGAAAAGGTCTCTGATCTTTGCATTTCACAAAATGTAACCAAAAATGTAAGTAACTGTCTGCTTTAATACCGATTGCAGTTAGCAAGAAACAGTGTAACGACTTTACCACACACCACCCCATCTGCCTTTTTCCTAGGTACCATAAATAACTGGAAAGGGACAGTCACTCCGAGCACTAAGAAGCAGTGGCTCTGAAGCCTTCCCAGTGCTCTATCCAAACAACCGTCTTAAGAGAGACTGTAAAAACTCATCTAGCCAAGGACACGCACCATGCCTGGATGCTTAAGACCTTCTTCTACGAGGCCACTCTCTGCATAGGCAGCCTTTCATAGCATCGGGGAAGCATAGGCTGTACCCTGTGCCATCCACACAGTTAGGAAGCCAAAAAGTAATGGTGTGGGAAAGCACTCCAGAAAGCACTCCAACTTAATCAAACAGAAAGGGAATACTGACCTGTGAGGCCACACATGCCAACACTGGGGATCCAGAGGGCAGTTCACAGGTGGGAGACTGTGGCGATGTCAGCAGGAAATATAGTTATTTGCACTAAAGCTATCATTTCATGACTGTAACACCCAGTTCACAATATTACTTTAATGTTAATCAACGTTGGGCAAGATGCGTGAAATGCCAGAGTGCTGAGCCATAAGAAGTCAGATCACTTCTAAATTACAGGGGGAGGAAATCAACCTCCAAATTCTGCAACTCTAAGTAACATGACCTACTATTTTTTTAAGGTACAGTTTGTGTCTTGATTTTTTTTTTTTCTTGAAATGTGGCTCTTTTGGAAATGAAAGGGAGTTTGTTTCTTTGTTTTTCCAGTGCTGGTGATCAAACCCAGGGCCTTAAATGCTATGCGCAAATTCCACCACTGTCCTACAGCTCCAAGCATGAAAGTTTGCTTTCAGTGATGTGTACAGGGCTGGGGAGGTGGCTCAGTGTTGTTCAAGTGTTTGTTACACGACCATGAGAACCAGAGTTTGGATCCCTAGCATCCAAGTAGGTCAGGTGTTGGTTGCAGGCTCATAATCCCAGCACTAGGAGGCAGTGACATAAGGATCCACGCGCCTTGCTGGTCAGCCATTCTAACAGACTTGGTGGGCTCCAGGTTCCGTAAGAGACTCTGTGACCGAGAAAACAATGTGAAGCCAGAGAGACCTCTCGGCAAGTAAAGGCTAGTGACAGAGGCCTGGCAAGGAGATCAAGCCCAGAACCCAGCTTTTTAAAAGAGTCCAATGTGGCGATGCTCATCCGTCATCCCAGCACTCCTGTGGCGAGTCGGGAGGTCGGGACAGAAGAACTGCTTAGAAGATCTCTAGCCAGCCATCCTGGAGTACATAGCGCAGCAACAGACACTTAGAGAGGCCTTGACTCAACACGAAGGAAGGAAAGAACCTACCCCTGAAAGTCTTCTTCTGACCTCCACGTGAATGCGGTGGCACTCGTGTGTGTGTGTGTGTGTGTGTGTGTGTGTGTGTGTGTGTGTGTGTCTCGTCGTCCCCCCCCCCCCCGCGCGCGCACGCGCGCACGAAATGCATAAGTCAATAAATGGGTTTTAAAAAAGAAAAGATGGACCGTGAGAGAGGGAGACACCCGACATTTACCTCAGACCTCCGTGGAAGCATGCACAGGCAGGTGCACCTGCACACATGTGCACCCACACATAAATAAGCAAATTAGACACAAATCACCCGTGCAGACCCCAAAAGAGAGCAGCAGCTGCTATCAAACAAGTGGTGTCTACAAAGCTCTGGCTTGCTTCTGAGAATGCTTCGATGGGAAGATAATTAAAATTGTGTTTTTGCCAGGCAGTGGTGGCGCACGCCTTTAATCCCAGCACTCGGGAGGCAGAGGCAGGCGGATCTCTGGGAGTTCGAGGCCAGCCTGGTCTACAGAGCGAGATCCAGGACAGGCACCAAAGCTACAGAGAGAAACCCTGTCTTGAAAAAACCAAACCAAACCAAAACAAAACAAAACAAAAACAAAAACAAAAATTGTGTTTTCATCCTTACAGTCATTTGCAAATACATGTTACAGGGCATGTTTAAACCCATTCTCACCAAAATAATACTCTATTTCCTTGATTTTCAACATGGCACCAAATGAAAGATGTACAATTTCATAGCAGATTTTGGCGGGGGGGGGGGGGGGGGGGGGTGGGGGGGGGGGGTTGTGGTGGGAGGGTGTTAGGGTGTTATCTGTACACATCGACTGTACATTTCAAATATTAAAATGTTTTTAAAAATAAAAATATGCATATTAGAACTAAAGTACTATTATATGACAAGGTAAGTATGGTATACACAAAAACCTATAATTAACAAGAATGTTCAACAACGGGGATTCTTAAATAAACCATGGACTTGAAATATGGGATATTTAAGTGTGGATTTCTTACATGAAACATCAGTAAAAGGAATTGCCTCTCTCTCTCTCTCTCTCTCTCTCTCTCTCTCTCTCTCTCTCTTTATTTCTCACCCTCTGTCTCCAAAAAATGGAATAATATCCAAGGCATTTGATGTGAAAAATAATAAATTCCAGAAGAGTAATTTCTATATGTTAATGAATTCACATTTTCACATTTCTTCAGGGAACATCTGAAATTAAGGCTCATCATACACTTAATAGTGTCTCAGAGTCCACAGAATTCAGTGGGATGGGTAGTTTCTGAAGAAGCATGTGTAAAATATGCATATATGAATATGCAGAGAGCATTTCTGGATAGCCACTTCTAATTGTAGAGAATGTTGTCGTCTTTGTTTTAATTTACTTCGCCCTACATCCTTTCTTGAAGTTTGAAGTGTTTCCTTGAACATATATTACTTCCAAAACAAAGTGTAACTTGTCCCAGGTTCCTAAATAGAATGATTTGGGTGACCTCCTGTTTGGAGGAAAAGGCTTTTTTACTCTCTCTCTCTCTCTCTCTCTCTCTCTCTCTCTCTCTCTCTCTGTTTTTGCTTTTTTGAGACAGAGTTTCTCTGTAGCTTTGCACCTTTCCTGGAACTTACTCTGTAGCCCAGGCTGGTCTCAAACTCACAGAGATCCGCCTGCCTCTGCTTCCCGAGTGCTGGGATTAAAGGCGTGAGCCACCACCGCCTGGCTGGCTTTTTTATTCTTATAAAAATGCATTTCATTGAAAATGAACAGTGGAAGTCAAAGGAAGGGTGCATTCGCTAATAGATGCCTGAGACAGCAGAGACTTGGGGGCGGTGTTCTCTGCAGCCCTTTAGTATTCTCATCCAGAACCACGAAAAGGCCCTGTTAAGCACAGATAAGTTCTAGCTTCTCTAGATGCCAGCTAACTAACTTCTATCAGCATTCCCACAGAGGCATCAGTTAGAGAGTTTGGGTGTTTGTAATCTGTAACTCATGAGCTAATGAATGAATGAGAAACCTTTATAGCACATAAAAAAGTAGAGAGAAGCATTCCTCCTGGGGCCCAGCTCTTACAGTGCTGGAAGATGCTATATAACTGCCACCACAGAAAAGTTATCAACAATCCTACAGCTGTAAAGCCCAAGAACTACAACAATGGCGGTACAGGTAAGACACCTGCCACAGTGTAACAGTGGCATTCATATCTTGGAGGCAACCAATAGCTGTGCAACTGGACTTAAGTCCTGCTCAGCTGGAGGGAACTCGTGCCTGATGCTGTAAACCTAGCCGAAAATCCATGGCTAGAGAGGTCATAGAGTCGGAGAACCTACGCAACCATATCACTAAAGCAATACAGTTTCCAACTGCCTTCTAAACATTCATCCTAAGTCATAGCTAAGTCCAACTCTCACAGTTCATCAAGGCAGCTTCCTCTGCAGCAGACAGACAGAGAACCACCACTGGCCAAATGCAGAAAGTACACGACTGTGGAGCACCCAGCCCCAAATAGGGCAACAATACACAACCCCTAGACCTAGAGCTCAGAGAACACTGCAAAAGAGGTGGCATGAAGTTTGGAAGACCCCGAGGAACCGGATGACTGCTGTGTAGTAATTTCCTCTCAACATGACTGGATGTTGCTTCCATAAGTTCTCAATAATATGCTTGTCTACCTGCCCAAGACCTGCAAAGACCTAGCTGATGTGCCAACGTGGGTGGGGGGAAATGTCACAAGGTCCCACACCTAAAGAGCCACAGGCAGTCAACAGCTGCTACGGGACGGAGAACCCCAGGTTTTGCTTTTTGTTGCTGTTGCTTTTCAGAGATGAGATTCTAATCCTAAGTGGTCAGCCCCAAACATGTAAATAAAAGCAACACTAACTTGACTCCGTAGGATACATAAATAAATACACACATACATGGCTATGTTACACAAATGTAACAAAATAACTAGAGAAGAGGTTATGAATTTTAAAAGGGGGTGTTTGAGGGGACACAGGGGAAGAGTAGAAGGGGAACGGGGTGGAAATGATGCAAATACAGTGTGCTCATGTGTGACATCCTCAAAAAAAAAAAAAAAACAGATTTGAGACAAGTTTAACAAACTATTCAAAATGACTTTTACAATTCAAATGAAAACCACAACCCAGGCAGGAAAGGTTTGGATCTTCTGAGATTAAAACCTTTCTCTTTAAAAGTGTTTAGATACTGAAGCCCAAATTTAAAATTGTTACCTTCTGAAGAACTAGGAAAAGCACACCTCTTGCAGCACGTTTAATTAAGAAAACAGTTGTAAGAAAAAAAAAATTTTTTTTTTAGGAGAGAAAACTGCTAAAGTCCCGATCAGAGTACTGGATCTCTGAAACCTATTTTTCATTTGTAAATCAGCTTATTTAGATTCTGCTCGTAGAGAGCCAGTCACAGGGCACTCGCAGCACAGGAACTTTCCCTTCAAATGGTTCTTCCTCTGTGCTTTCAATTTGGAGTTTACAGATTTAGCTTTGTCTCATGTGATGTGATCTCTTTATATCATGGCAGACACAGATTATATTGACCCACTGATAAGAATGTAATTATATGCCAATTTTTAAAGACAATCTCACCTAGCAGTCTTTTGTGAAATTTTTCTCTTATTTACTTTTTGTTTGGCATTTTGTGTGTGTTTGTGTGTGTGTGTGTGTGTGTGTGTGTGTGTGTGTGTGTGTACACACAAGACATAGTTGATAATAGGTATCTTTCTCTTCTGCTCTACTTTATTCAGGCAGGGTCTTGTAGCTAGTGTTTTTCCTGGCTGGCCCACAGTCAGGACAAATCTCTCTCACCAGCCAGTCCCACAGCCGCTCAGACCCAACCAAGTAAACACACAGAGACTTATATTGCTTACAAACTGTATGGCCGTAGCAGTCTTTTTGTTAACTGTTCTTATATCTTAAATTAACTCATTTCTATTTATCTATAAGTTGCCACGTGGCTTGTGGCTTACCGGTATCTTAACGTGTTGCTTCTCATCACGGCAGCTGGCAGCGTCTCCCTGCCTCAGCCTTCCATTTCCCAGAATTTTCCTCTCTCCTTGTCCTGCCTATACTTTCTGCCTGGCTACTGGCCAATCAGTGTTTTATTTATTAACCAATCAGAGCAACACATTTGACATACAGAACATCCCACAGCAGGGTCTGTCACTGGACCTGGTACTCACTGCTCTAGCCAGCCGAGCTAGAAAGTGTGCCCTGTGATCCTTGGTCAGGTGGGTCACCACAGCCACCCAGCTTCTGTGTGCTACAAACTCATGCTACAAAAATGATATGAAGGCAACTGAAAATAATTGTAAGAGGATACAATCTTATTGACAGGAAAGTTGTCCCCTAGAAGGAGAGCCAGATGACTATGGTTCTCTTTGCAGATAGAAATGAATTCATGCAATCTTAGTTCAATCACACAAAAATCCCAACAGCTAGAAGCTGTGAGTACCATACCACAAACTCAGATAAAGATATGTTTAAAGACGGGCAGCCAGGAAAAGGTTCTGGAATCCCTGTGGGTCACTGAGGAATGTCCACTGTCTTGCACTCCTCCATAAGCTCATTATCTAGGCTATTTAGTCTGTGCTGAGACAAGAAAATAAGAATTCTTCTCCTTGTAGTTGGGAAGATGGGGGGGGGGGATGGAGAGGGATAAGAGAAAGTCATAGGATGGGGGAATAAGATCCCAGTAAGTTGTATACACATAGGAAATTGTCAAAAATTTAAAATAAGTTTTGTTATTAATGTAGGAGAGGTTAGTTAAGATTGCGTCAAAATGGACAGCAACAAGGAAGCAACCAACCTACACAGAGGATCACTAAGTGCCACTCTGATACAGCCCTTGTTTTCATCATGCTAGCTTTTTTGACAGGCTCATAGTATGTAGCTGTGTACTCACCAATATACCTGGGAACAGATCCTGTTTCTACCAATTAGAAGCACCAAACCTGTACAGTAAGCCAGGACTCAACTTATTAACCTTTAAAATAAAGAAACTGGAGAAATAAACAGCATCCCATGCCTTGCTGTAAGGATTAAATGAATTGATACAAATTAAACCCTTAGAAAAGTGCCTAGTCCTTTCTTCAACATATGCTAGCTAACATACTCACTGGGGCTGAGGAAGGCAGGCCAACAGACCAATTATTATTAGACAGTACAATAGATCTCTGGAGAAATCCAGAAGGGAGCATTCAGTATACACAGGACAGCAGACGTGTTTGGGAACATCTCAAAGCATAGCTCTAAAGGAAGCAGTCAATTCAAGCAGAAGGTAGAGTCTCACACAGGAGGACAATCACTAGAAAGTCTATGGAGAGAAGAAACAGTTCCAGTCAGCAGAGACAGAGCCTTCTCAAAGAGGAGGAAGCTAGGCTGGAAAGGTGGATACCATACAAACCAACCTTAACATGCAAGGTGAGAGTTTGAATTTGACCCTGAAAGCCAGGGAAACCCTTTTGTGATAATCAAGCTGGGGATAATAGTATTTGCTTCTTGGACCACACGAGCCCTAGGGAAGAACACTTGGAGGAAGGATGAAGACTCTCCACTGACATTCAGAAGACTGGGTGAGAAAAGGTTGGGGGAATTTCCACTCAAAGTTGTTTAACTATTTATCCTTGGAGCCCATCCCTGGTAAATGAACTTAAATAAAATATTTTATCCCCTACCAATAGTGGGAAACTCTTAGGCAAGGTTCTAGAAAGTAAAGGCACTGTTGAGTGTTTATATCATACTAGCAAGTTCTTATACAAACAATGGGGAGTGACCCACCTTGTGAATATGAGTGGCATTGTGCCATTGCCCATCATTATGACAAGTAACCTCCCACTGAACTCAACTTCCTTCTCTTCTCTGTTCTACGGGTTTGAAGCAAGCATTCATTTTATTTTTGGCTCTATACCATTATCCATCTCTTTTGATTTACTCTACTACTCCTGTCCATGAGAGTGGGAAGAGTCTGGTCCTCGGCCTTGGAGGCCTCTGAGATGTGAGTCAAGATATTTTTACTGTTCCACTGGGGCAGCAGTCCATCTGACTCAGCCCATCCCAGAGCACAGAGCACTGCTTACACTGCAGGTGTCGAGCTAGGGATAGAGAAGGGTGTGAGGGAAAAGGTAGATGAGTATTCCCTGCACCACACGCTGTCCGTGGTGAAACCCCAGCTGCTCCCTAAGCCTCTGGCTTTGAGACTACAAACATTCAACCAGACAACTTGCACTTGAAATAAAACACAACGCTCATTAACGTGAGCACATTCTGCATGACCTCACTGGCGTGGGTAATGGGAAACCAAGAAGTTATCTCTAACTGAATTGGAATGTTTACACTGGCTGTACAGTTGTTCCCCTAAAGGAGTCAGGCCGGGAAGCCGGGAAGCCAGACTCTCCTCATTTCCTAGTGTATGGTTTTGTTCTGGATGGGACTAAGGCACAGAACAGGAGTCTTTCTAAAACAGAAGAGCCAAGAAAAGAACAGCACACTGGACAGGTCGGTGGTGCCAAAGTTCAACACACAAAAATGAATAAAGGCAGAAGTTACAAAATGGAAGAAAATATTACATGTCCACCCAAGACTAGGATATTCAAATGGGAAGCATCCTTCCACACAGAATCTAAAACTGTCTCCTGAAGGCCCATGTTAAGAACTTCATGGCTAGCTTAAATAGGCTTTTGAGAACTCTAACTTCATCAACCCATTCATGAGGTCATGGCTGGAAGGGCTTTGAGGTGCTGAGGCCCAGATTGGGGGAAGTAGGTCACTGATGCCGTGATTCTGTAGAGAATATCTTGTCCCCAGATCCCGCCTCTCAGTCTCTCTGCCTCCCAACCATCAAAAGGTTATCAGCTCAGCTCTTCCACATGCTCCCTGCCTGACCGTCGCCCAGGAGAGAGCTGAGGCACCATGCACCTCTCAGACTCTGGGCCAAAATAAACCCTGCCTTCCTCCAGTTGTTTTTCTTGGGTTTTTATTTGGTCGCAGCGGCAAAAAGTGACAAGCACAAATACTGACGCGAAATTAGAGGTGGGGAAAAGACCAGGGGCGTTTACAAGCCTTGCTGCTTTTTCTTCTCAGCTGCTTTGCTGTACTGTTTGGGGTTCCGTTTGCTTTTGCAGGTGAATCATCTTATGTCAGAAGCTGGAAGTGTTAATTATGAATGGAAGTTAATGCGCTGATCCAGCTGACCCCGATGAAAAGATCATCAAGTGAGGAAGAGGCTCCAGATGAGCTCATAAAAAGCCCATTAAAAGACTATGTCACATAAATGTTCCTACCACCACCACCCCAGCCCTGATGGCATGGCTGATAGAGACCTCTGAGTACTGGTCGGTCAACCTGAGCTCAGTCCCTGGATCCTACAAGGCAGGAGAAGACAATACCTGAGAGTTGTCCTCTGACTTCCAGGCAGGCCTTGATATCTCTCTCTCTCTCTCTCTCTCTCTCTCTCTCTCTCTCTCTCTCTCTCTCTCTCTCTCTCTCTCTCTGATTTATTTTCAAAAGACTGGGACAAGGGATTGGACAGGACTCAGGAAAACCACCTGCTATCCCACACGATAGAAGTGGGTGACCTGACAGAAGGAGAAATAATTCTCAAAAGGAAAATGTGTTCTTTTCACCCTAACCTTCTCCCTGGTGGAGGAGAGCTGTTGCTTTTCGCTTTTACCCAGTGACTAGCAGAGAACACAAGGAAGCAGAGGAGAAAACGAAAGCCCACCCAGTGCTCTCGAGAAATCTTCTTTCCCCATAAGCGCGCACACATATTTCTAGGTAGAGGCTGTTGTTTCTGAGGGCAGAGGGACTCTAGCTTACAAAACACCAGGAAGCAGCTGCAGGAACTCTGCACCTGGGAACCAAATGACATCTACGTAGCAGGGGCGTCGACAGTGGAGCTTAATGCACTGGCCAGTGTGCACTAGTAAGTCGGGTTGTGTTATTCCGGATATATGATGAGTGAATAATCAATCTATCCTTTTGTTTGACAGAAGATGAAAACTGAAACTAAAATATTTTTTGAGGGTGGTTGGTAGATGCTCAAAAGCCACAGAGTCTAAGTGACCCCTTCTTTTCTGAAGACAATCTAGAAGATTCTTAGGAGCACCTACGTCGGCTGTAGTTCCTAGACTCTCATTTCTCTCATGCCTTCCCCAATAGAAAATGTTCAATGAGACCTTGCAGTGGGTGAGAAGGGGTACTGGGGACACTTGGAATACATATTTACCCTAGGAAATAAGACAGCATTTCTAGGGCATTGAGTATGGGCTAATACTTTCGGGTCAGTTCTATTTTTTTTTTTTTCACACGACAATGACTTGTCAAGAGTTTTTAAGTCTTTAGACTTTGCTCTACATAAATCATAAACCAGGATTCCATCAAAGAGTTCATCCTACTAGATTCTGTGAAAGCCCACCACAAGATCGACATAGAACTCGGGAGTCAAATGTAAAGGAGATGCTGAGCTCTCCAGCTTGAACTGTCTGAAACACACAAATAACCAGCAAAACTAGGGGTAGCCAAGATGTACAGAAAGTTCCATGAAATCCAAGGAACCTCAAGCCCCTGCCACCTTCCCATGTTCTAATGAAGTAACTTATCATTTTAAGAATACATTTCAATAATTCTGATGGTTATAGAGAGCTGTGCAACTGTCACCAATATCCAAATTCTAAAATACTTCCCTGATAAATAAATGTAGTGTGCATATATGGTGGCATACTCTTTAGCCTTTAAAAAGAAATTTCACTTGCAACAACATGAAAAAAATCTGGAGGACACTGTTCCAGAGCTATCTGAGGTAGAATCAACTGGGGGACTGCCTTGGTCAAACTGGCCTGTGGGCATGTTTGTGGGGCATTTATTTCTATTGCTAATTAATGTAGGAGGGTCCAGCTCACTATAGGCTGCATCCCAGGACAGGTGGTCCTGGGCTGACCATCAGCCTTAAGGAGCAGCGTTCCTCCATGGCCTTTGCTTCACTTCCTGCTTCCAGGCTCTCGCCTTAAGTTCCTGCCCTGACTTCTATCGGTGAAGGACTGTGATCTGAGCATTATAACAGGAAATAAACCCTGTCCTCCCCAGGTTGCTTTTGGTGTTTGATCACAGCAATAGAGGACAAATTAGAACAAGGACCGTACGTTAAGAGAAAAAAGCCAGCCCCAGAAAACACTGAATGACTCATCTGTATGTTGAACAGAAAGACATCAAAGTGACCAGAGACCGGTGGGTGTGGTGAGGGTTTGAGGAGATGGTAATCACAGACACTACATTTCAGTTAGACAGGAGAACTGAGTTCAAAAGATCTATTGCACACCATGGAGGTGCATATCCTGACAGCAGCAGCTAACAAGACATCGCACAGCTGAAAACTGCTGGGAGAGTTGTCTGTGCCCATTCTCACATGTGGGTGATCTCAGGCAAGTTACTCAGCCTTTCTCCGCCTCAACTTCCTTCATCATGAGGGACAGGAAAAAGTAAATAGCAATATCCATGTTAAGTCGCTTGATTCAGTATTCTCTGAATGAAAACATTACCAATACATCATGATGTATGTACATCATTGATATATTTAAGATTTACATGTCAACTAAAATAAAGCGTTTTAAAGGAAAGGAGGCAACCCCACTGTCTGTGTGACAACAGATGTATCTGAAAGATATTAACATTTAGAACACATTTCACCATCTCAAAAATAGTCTTTCACTTTCATCCTTAGGCAGCTGATAACCTACTTACCTTCATAATATCTGCTTTTTTCTCAGACAATATGTAGTCTTTGATGTTTGTATCCCTTAGTTAATCTTCTTAAGTGCTTTGAAATCCATAATGTAATAAATAAGGTAAGCTGTTCTTGTTTATTGGTAAATACTGTTGTATTGTATAAAGGCCTCTCATTGTGTTTCCATTCACTAACAGTTTTTCCAGTCAGGGACCCTTAAGTGTAGAGAATATATGAGCACACTCATAAGTATTTATATGGATATATATTTTTCTGCATTAGATATCCAGAAGTAGAATTCCTGGGGAGTGGAGTTATTGCCCAACTAAATCATAATTTTAGAATCTGATGCAGATCTCAGCATCCTATGACCCAGTTTTACATTTAATAAATGAGGAACTAAAACCAAACACATTAGTTAACTCCCCTAATTTACAGCTCCCTAGCTGCTGTCAGGATTTGAACCCTAGGGCTCCCCTTCTTAAGTGTTTTGCTTTCCCACCTAGAAGCCTTCGTCCTGGAGCTCTAGGCTCTCAGTGCATCTGGCCTGGCTGTCCTCCTGGGGCCAGAGCCCCTCCTCCCACAGATCTTGCCTCCTCTACTCCACCAGGAAGCTATCTCTGGGCCTCTGGATTCTGAGGGCTCACTCTGAGACTCCCTGGGACTCTGAGGGTCCCCTGTTTCTGCCCCATCCCTGGGAGCAGGCATTTTTATGGCCCTGCCCCTTTCTCTACAGCCTCAACTGCCATCCTTCGTCTAGTCTACTTTCTGTCTTTGAGTCCTGTATCATTTGGGGTTACAGGCCTCTCCAACGTTCACAAGGGCTGGTCTATACCTCCAGATTTCATTCTTAGTTTCATGGTAATTTTGCGAAGATGAAAAGCATAAACGTCCCTGCTGACTTAAAACCGAAAGTCTCTAACTTTTGTGGACACGATCACGTTGGTGAAGCATGTCAGTAGTTATGTAGGTGGACAGTGATTATTTCACAGCCCCGCCCCACATCCTGAACAAAAGCACAAACCATGCTAGCTTGCTTGCTGTACGCACATGAGCAAGGCAGCCCTCACTCAAACACGAACGCCACCCTTATTTCACATAGTTATAACTGCATCAACAGAATTAAGCAAAATAAATCTTTTTGAAGATAAAAAATAACTCATGGGGTTTTTTTTGTTAAATAAAAAAATTTTTTTTGCTAGTTTCCTCTAAATATTTTTGGCAAATCGGGATGTTTTCCACTCACAGAAATCTCTTGAAAAGTATTTTAACTACATTATGCACCACAAGCTGGAAATGGTAGCTATCCACACAGCGTAGCTGGCTGTGACCAGTTAGCAAGTATTTACTGCACACCAGTGTGCTAAGCGCACAGCCGAGGAAATACAAACAGATAAGGCCAGGCCCTGTGGCCCCTGTAATCTCCGTGTGACAAGAAGACAAGCACACGAAAGGTAAACAGTACAAGGCAGTCTGTGGCCAACACAGGGCAAGAGTCTTACAGAACTTAGAAACGAGATCTGAGCACCTAGATAATAGTGAGAAAGAGGAGGGCGCCCAACCCTGAAGCTCACTTCCAAACTCCAGCTACAGTATGCCAATGATGAGGTACCTAGCTAGCTCAAACCCTTCCGAGCGAGCCTCATTCCCCACCGTAAGATCTTATAGGTGCTGACCCCCTTATCTTGCAGGCTTTTGTTCCAGCCAAACTGCATTAACGGCTCCGAATACAGACACCAGGTGTTGCCCAGGCCTTTCCTCCTGGTCCTTACTCCAGGGCATCCCTTCCCTCCCCTCCCCCAGCCACTGACAGACCATCAGTTTCACATTTTACCGCTTCTACCACTCAACAATGTTTTCTTCAACACTATGCTGATCTTTGCCTCCTGACTCAGCTTGTCGCCAAGGCATCCCCAATGATTCCCACTTCCCTGTGCTATCCCTTCCCACATGACCTGTGTAGCTAATTGTGGTAAGCATTGTGTGACTCCCACGGCTTGGTTATAACAGATACTTGAGTCTTCTATGTGTACTATGTTGGGTCCCTGTCACTAGGGAGACTCATCCACCATGTAAGGATGTACTCCAGAAAGCCTGTCAGAAACTGAAATTGGGAAATGAGACCTCCTGCTCGGCGCCAGCATATATGGAAGCCATCTTTAAATTGCTCCAGAATCTCTGGATTTTTCAGACCTGGCCAGCTCTCTGACTTCAAGCTATGTGACACCTCAAGTCAGTACCAAGACAGCTGAGCTGCTCCCAAATTAATGACCTCTATATGCAAGATTACGATCATTAGTTGATCGACTCAAGATAAAAGAATTGAAATACTAAATGAAATGGTTGGTAAAATGGTGCCTTGGGTTGACATTATATTGATTTTTGAGAGAGAGAGAGAGAGAGAGAGAGAGAGAGAGAGAGAGAGAGAGAAAGAGAGAGAATATGTGTGAGCTTTAAGGACTTGGTGAGGTCTGGTCTGAGGGTACATCAGTGGTACCCTAGCAAGTGTAAAACCACAGTGAACAAGCAAACATTTGGCAGTGTGGATTCTGATTCTCACCCTGGGTCTTGGGAAACAATCCAGGAAAACAGGCTCTACCACACCTTTAGCCCTGGACTAGTCTCCCACCTTGGCTTTCCTAACCCACCAGAAGCAAAAACCTGTGGCAAATGAGCATGTGGCCACCATGTGGCAGTGAGCATGGGGGGAAGAGACAGCAGCACTCAGAGGGCAGCCCAGCCAGGTCTAGGGACATCCCTGACTGCAGCCCCCATCCTGAGACGGAAACCATTTCACGTATCATCACTTGCGACTTCTCCTGCTCCTCCCATATTCCAGGTCAATGCTGCTGTTCTCTCAAACCTGGGGCTAAGTTCTAGTCAACAATATCCTCCGAGCAGGTCTTTGTAGGACCCACAGAGGCTGGTGAGAAAGAAAGGTAAGACTGAATACCTTTTACTAAAGTATAAAAACAAAAAAAAAAAAAACCAACAGGGAGCAGGGAGAACTAATTTATGGCCCTTTCATAAATCAAACCCTAAATAAACACAAAGATCTTGTCATCCCCACTGAGAACTGCACAGCTCTCTGATAATATTCTCTGCAAAATTACAACTCTAATACAGTAAGGTGAAGAACGATGGACTTAACGGAAAATACTATACAGAGTGAGGTAACCCAGACCCAGAAAAACACCACATGTTCTCTCTTATTTGTGGATCTCAACTCTGAATCTTTAGGTCTGAGTGTAACTTGGAGTAACCTTAAAAACCAGTAAAGCAGAGTGAGAAGTAAAGGATAAATAAGAATGTCTAAAAAGACCATAGGGAAATATTATTTTATAAGCTTGTGTGTGCGTGTGTGTGTGTGTGTGTGTGTGTGTGTGTGTGTGTGTCGTATCCACAGAAGGATAATGTTTCCACCAGGAACCTTAGATTATGTAATCCTAACCCCAGTTCCAGGCACAGGATGCCTTCCTTTAAAAACAATGCAGACTATTCCATTGATCTGGGTTGCCTGCTCAAGCTTGAGGGTACGAGCTTATTGCTGAAGACGCCATACACTTCAGTCATGGGCCATGGAAAAAATCAATCTGATACTGACCTGGAAGCCTCCTCCTCAAGGGCTAGCTCTCATAGCTTCAGAAGGTGTGACATAAACTAACTGGGGTGGGGAAGACGACAATCAGTAGTCCTACCTAACTATTAATCCTGTGGCCCACAATAATGACCAGGCCAGCAAAAGATCCCCAATGGTGCAACAGCGGCACTTACATTTTGGGGGTAGCCAACAGCTGTCTGATTAGACGGAGGGCCCATGGAACAGGAGGGAATTCATGCCTGGTATTATAAACCTAGCCAAGAACCCATGGCTGGAGAGCTGATTGATACTGGAGGAGAACCCACAACTACCATTTTGCTGAATTAATATATTGTCCAACTGTCTTCTAAATATCTATCTGTATACCCATAGATAAGTGCAGCCCCCATCCCTCATCAAAACATCTTCTTTTGGCAGCAGGAGGCTATTACAGAGACTCACAATTGGTCAAACGCAGAGAATAGGTGGCTGCGAGAGTTCCCAGACCTAAATGGGACATCTACAACATGACCCCTACTCCTAAGGCTTGGGGAACATCGAGGAAGAGGGGGTGGAAGACTGCAAGAGCTGGAGGAGTGCGATGATGACCGAATGGGGTCTTTAAGACACAACAGGAATGATGTAGCAGTGAACTCTCAGCAATGAGGCTACCTGCATAAGACCTAAACGAAAGCACACCAGCCAACATTGTTTATGACGGTTGGGTACACAAGACTCCACCCCTAGTTGAAGAACTACAGGAAGTCAGTGGCGACTGAGAGAGGGAAAATCAGTTTTGTTCAGGGATGAACATCCTGATAGGCTGCCCAAGCCTAAATGATCAGCCCTAAATCCATGTGTATACAGGAAACACTAATTGGATTCAGTAGGTTGTACGTGTGTGTGTGTGTGTGTGTGTGTGTGTGTGTGTGTGTGTATCAAAAAATAATAACTATAGAAGAAGTCATGAATCCAAGAAGGGGTTATGAAGGTGGAACACGGGAGGAATTGGAAGAGGGAGAGGGAGGAGTGGAAATAGTGTAAATATAGTTATATGTGAAATTCTCAAAAAATTAAAGTTAAAAGTAGTAAGGTGCAATCATTGTAACACATACTAATTCCTAAACACCAGGTAAAGTTAAGTTGAAAGAACACTTGTGTTGATGACTATGGGAGGTGAAAGGAACACACTTTAAAACCTCTCGGTAAAGGAAAGCTAAGGACAATGTTGTGACGCTAGCTGGCTCCCAAGGTAAGAGGGAGCCAATGTGGCTGTGAGTCAAGATGTGCAGTGCAAGCTTGTCAGCTTTGCCCAGGGCCAAAGCAGGACTGGGTCCAAGAAGGAGTATTTAGTGCCTGTTAAATCCTGTACAGCTTAATGCCCCTCTTTCTCTTTGGAGACTCTTTCCACAGACCTCAAAGAGATTCCGGCATTTAGCCTAATTCTTTCCTTATGTTAACCATACCTCTTCGACTACAGGTACCAGGCAGGCGTCGTTTCTTCTCAAAGGGGTCCATAGAGATTGATTCTTCTGTGTAAATTATTCCATCCTATCAGTTGAGAGACATGGATTTTTATGACCGAAGGATTTGTGGCTAGTTATACAAACCTACAGATATGGAAGGGCTGCTGTCCAGCTGTTGCCAGCACACCTTGGTAAATAAAAAGCCATTGCTTAGGCAAAAAAAAAAAAAAAAAAAAAAAAAAAAAAAAAACCTGTCTAATCTCACAAGGATGTGTGTTTAATTAAAGAAAAGGCTTGCAAGCACCTCAAGATCTCAATCTCTCTGACTGGGCTACAAACATCAACAGATCATCCAATGTTTGTACTCCAGTCCATCTCGGCAACACCGGAGTAAGATCACTGTCTTTGAAAGGGCATCACGGCATTCCTTCCAGTAGCATCTGTTTTCTAGTCTCCCTCCCTTTCTCAGGGAAGGCAGCAATCAAGTGAACTTCAAGAGTTTCATCTTGAATCAAAGCCAAATGTGCTCGAAAGCATGGGAACTGGGTAGGGAACGTCAAGTGGAGTCACGACGCTAAACTTGTGTTCCCTGGTCAGGCATACATAAGCACAGGCAAAGACAGAAGGGAACTGAGAAATGAAGCATGTTTTCACGCAGTGTCTACAGCCTCACTGTGCTTTCTTTCCAAATTTGCTTTTCTGGGAGTTGTCTTAATAGTGGGTGTAATATGTTTATTTTTTCAACTATCAAGATAAGATTTCAGCTCATTAGATAAGACCTTACAATATTCAAGTACAGGGTGGTGACATGGGAACCACCCTAAGATCCTGGTTGCCTAAAAATTCCTCAGTAAGGTTCAAGTTTAAACTCTATAAGAGGAAAGAGATGGTCTAACCTATTAATCATACTGGATTCCAAGGGAACAGCCTCAATTTTAGCATCAGGCTTTTTCTTTTTTTACTTTATTTTTATTTTGGGTATAGAAGTGTTTTGCCTGCATATATGTCTGTTTATCACGTGCATGCCTGGTGCCCACAGAGGTCAAAAGAGGGCACTGGATCCACAAAACTCCAGTTTGTGTTTGTGCCCTAGTACCTGCCATTCAGCTCCTGAGACTAGACCCTGGGTCCTCTGCCAGAACAAGTGCTCCTAACCACTGAGCAACCTCTCCAGCCCTAACATCAGGCTTTGCAAAATGATTCTTTGAATGAAAATAAAAAATATTTGAGCAAATCATAAAAATGAAGTCACTCATTACTACACACTGATAACAAGACTTCCTTCATAGAAGCAGAAAAAGTAGACAGTGGTTGGCTGGGCTGGGGGTATGGAGAAGGGTTGGTCAAAATGGTGCAAGCCTTGAGTCCTAAGACGAAGAATTCTGAGGTGTATTACTGTTCAGTGCGGTGTCAGGAGCTAATAATACTGTACTCCTCACTTGCAACCCTACTAAGAGAGCAGATCTTATGTGTTCTGACCATACATGCAGATGGTAACTGTAGGGTGAAGGTGTCCATTGTTGGTCATGGGAACCCTTAACCAGATGGAAGTGCCTATCAAATCAGCGGTTTCCATCCTGAAGAGAATGCAATCATTATTCATTAATACATACCTCAATAATGCCAGAAAAGGTAAAAACTAAAAAGGTCTTTACTGCCCAGAAAGCTATCTGAGGAGGCCAGAGGGAGGCTGCATTACAAGGGAATGCTGTAACAGTAGAGGTCTGGAAGGAGTTACAGGACCTCTGAAGAGAGCAGAATCACGTCTGGATTCAGGGAAGGTTTGCCAGGCCTCACCTGGGCTGGGTCCAGGACAGAGAAAACTTGGATACACCCTAGCACACTCAGGGAAGAGCGGGTGTGGCTTGGTAGCCTGCTAGGGATTTGGGAATGGAGTGGGAAGTAACCACACAGAGGAAGAGGAGGGGTGCGGTCAGAGCCTTGAGGGCTGTACAAGGAGCTTGGAACCTGCTGGTCTAATCATTCCTCGCTTGCTGTTACAAGACAGAAGACTGAGACCTGGAAGGCAGACACAGTTTCTGGGAGATGCACGGCCCACCAGTGTGTCTTGCATGAGTACTATGCTTGGTACACGGAACAGCCATCAACAATGAATGATGAACGAGCCAAAAGGCCAGGCCTGTGCTCTCCCACACCACCCTTCAGGACTTCAATAGATCGTGGAGAATCGTGGAACATCCTGAGCTAAAGAAACACAACCACCAGAGAGTTGTGTTTTGAAAAGAGGATGGGCCTGGGGAGGTGGAACTGGAGAATTACTTAATGCTAGGAGGCAAAAGTGTTTATATTTGCTTTGCTTTTCTCCAGCAAACTATTTTTACTCAGATTTTTCAAAGGTAGTATTAGAAGGACTCCAAACCTCAACTGAAATCTAAATTCTCTCCTTTGCCAAACATATTCGTATTATGAAATTGGAACACTACAGACAGTCTAAAATGAAAATATAAGCCCCCTTCCCTTCCAAGCTGCAGTCCTACTATTAAGGGTACAGTGTTCATTCTTTTAAAAATGCCTATGCACTCATAAACATATAATATGCCTTTTTAAAAAAACATAATGAGATCATTATGTGGTGTTTTAATTCAATCTGTCTTGAAGATCTTTCCCTATCAGAGCACAGAGGCCGACCTTGTTCTCAAGCTGCGTAGGGTTTCAACTCCAGGAAGCACCATTTTGTAGACATAAGCAGTCAAGCATATTGAAGCCATTGAAGGGTTTTAGTTGTTATTTTGTTTATTTCGCAATGCTGGGGATTGAGTATGGGGCCTCATGCAGCTAGGTGAGTGCTCTACTCCTGAGATATTCTCTAGGTCTTCTTTCATTCTTAAAAACAAAACTGTCATGAACCTTTTTTTGCATAAAACTTCATTTACTTGTGGGCCACTCATATCGGCTTCTTGATATAGTCACAGATGGGTTCTTTATTTAGCATATGTAAGTAAGAGTCAACAGTCACTTAGCAAGGAAAGGGATCATGAAGATAGTCTAAAAATAAATTTACTCACCAAGAGTATCTTAGGACAATACTGTACAGCCCCGGAGCCTCCTGGGAAGACTCTGAGCCAAGATTCTGGCTTCCCACCCCAAACTCCTTGGGTAAAATTCCCCATTCTATCCCAGGGCAGGCAGCGCAGCGTTCCTTCCCAGGGCACCCAAGGCACCCAGGGCACTGTTGTTCTTGTTCTACCAAGGCCTTTGGTCTCCCCTGGCATCTGTGTTTTCAGTGATAATACAAAGTCTATGTGATCATCAACAGAACCCTGGGATTCCAGAGCCAGGGGGCCCTGCAGGTAATTTCATCTGTGATTCACATTCTTAGACATAGATTTTCAGGCTGACAGTGGCTATAGAGCTCAGCAAGATCACACAGCCAGTTGCTACACACCCACCACCTGCACGCCTGTCCAAGGCTTTTCCCACCACACAGGACCAGATGAATTTTTTTTTTTTTTAACTTTTAAAATTACACTTAATTACTTGGTGGAGGATGGAGCGTGTGCTGATGTCAGGGCACGACTTTCGGGATGCAGTTCTCTTATTAACTCAGGTCAACAGCAGTTTCGGTGGCAAGCACCTTACCTGCTGAATCATCTCACTGGCCCCAAATGCGTATTTTTAAAAGGATTCTGAGAATATGTGGAGACAGGACACTTAAAAAAAATCCACTTTTTAGAGGCTTTGAAACTTTTTCTTTACTAAATTAACATGCTTAACAAGTTTTCAAATTGACACATTAGTTACACACTCACACATTCTCTCTCTCTCTCTCTCTCTCTCTCTCTCTCTCACACACACACACACACACACACACACACACACGCACACGCACACGCACACACACAATGCTGAGGTGCTAACAAGCAAAGGCAGGTTAACACTGCTGACTTGTCACCAGTGAGACATGCAGTTCTCCAGCTTGCGGTCCTGACAATGGTTTGGAAACCACAGAGCTCCATCTGCCATACCTCTTCACCTTCCCATTCATGCTCCAGGGTCTAAAGGAGATATTTTTAACAGCTGCAAGGAGAGGCTATAAAAGTTCTAAACTTAGGGTCATAGCTCCGCCCTCTAACCCCTGAGCCCAAACTGTTACTGACCAATAGCAAGCACCTTCACGTCCCCCTGGATAAAGTTGGTGACCCAATTCCTGCAATGGTGACACAGTGCCTGCAACAGGAGTTGGGAGGGGACACGGACGGTGGAGGTAGTGAGTAAATGCAGAGACCATGTACAGTAGAAAATGTCATAACCAAACTCATCCTTTCGCATGCAAACTAAGATAATTAATAAAGATGGATTCAGATATCCCTTTGACCTTGGGTAACAAAGTTCTGAATGTTTTCACGTTTAAAATGATAATAACAGGGACTAGAGAGATAGCTCATTGGTTAAGAGCCACTGGCTGCCCTGGGAATAGACCTGGGCTCTATTCCCAGCACCTACCTGGCATCTCACGGCCATCTGTAACCCTGGTTCCAGGGGATCTGATGCCCTCTTCTGACTCCACCAGGCACACAGGTGGCACATGGATATATGTTTTAATATATATTTTAATTAAATATATATTTAAATATATTAAATCTATATTAAAATATGTAAATATACACATATACACTAATTAAATATGTTTAAATATATTAGCATATAAATATATTTATATATAAATATATACTGATTAAATATATTATAGATATATTTAAAGAAAGAACAAAGCCGGCAAGAACAGGAAGGGTGCCTGTCAAAGAAGGTGGCAACCCCGGCACCCAGTGAGGCAGCAGTGGTCACAAACGCAAGGCTGGAGGAGTGGGAACCTGTCTGCAAGACAAAGGAAACAAGAAGGGAATGCATGGACAGAGGAAAAAGGCTTGGGGACCATGCTAATGTTCACCATGGAGTCACATTGCTGAAAGCATGGGTATTCACCTTGTGTAATACAATGAGAATATAGTCTGACAACCTGACACCAAGTACAGAGGACCACCTGCCACTCATGGGTTATTGCACCCACACGCTTGCCAAAGGAAAAGCTGCCGTGGTAAGCACAGCTACATCTGTGGCAAAGCCTCACCTCACGAGAGGAAGAGAGTTGAAAAGGATGGGTGGTTCCTCACAGACTAATAAGGAAAGAAAAACCACCAACGCCCTTCCACATCACTTCACAAACAAACATGTATTTAGCGCTAGCTGTGCACACTCTTAAGGTTCAGCTGAGCTTTCAAAGACGAGAGTGCTACAGTTACCAAGAGCACAGAGTGGATTGTGGATTGAAAGGATGAAGAGACGATATAGTACAAGGACTGATCAAATCATAAGCTGGCACTGGGTAGCTTAACAGCTCACTAATCCTAGGACTGGAATGCTGGATACACAGCAGATTGACTGAAATAGATATATAGCATGATTGGTGCCCTCAAAAGTATTACAAGAATGGACCACAAAGAGCAAAATTAAATTATATTTACATCACTGGAATTCTGACAAGGGTGACATACTTTAGTTTTTAGTTTCTCAAGGAAAAAGAATGTGAGCTACAGATTTTATACCCAGCAAAACTGACTCTAATTACAAAAGTCACAAAATGTTAGAAATAAAATAGAGAATATCATTCCCATGAGTCCTTCCTATTAAGTCAACTAAAGAATCTTCTTTAATTTGGAATGTCCAGAGGCTCCAGTGTGGGAACTGGTAAAAATACCTAGAGAAATAACATTAAATAGAGATTACAGGGCAGATTGTTTGATATGATGATCTGGCAGTGAGGAGAGTAAGTCATAAATAAATTGGGTAGAAGGAGCATGACATATACCAATAATATTCTCTCCTGGGACAAAAACAAACAAAACAGGATTTGTTGATGCCATTAGGCAAGAATAAGACCACTACCATAATTTTTGAGCCAAATTTGAAGCAAGCTTTATTAAATACTGGCCAGGGAAATGGACACTGGCCAGATCCATACCTGGGATTCCCAGAGAATGGCCACAAATTACTTTAGTCAGGTGCATATAAAGGCAAAACCCACAATACATACTTCCCACCTTCATTGAATCATAGGCAAGTATACATCCTGACATACTTCCTGTTGACATATCTCCCACCTACGTGTGATCAAGCACATCCTATGCAGTTGGGGCAACCCACCTTGTTTATAGACGTGAAAACATGTGGCTTGTTATCTTACATGAACAGCCCCCAGCATTCCAGGAAGTTATCTGTCCTTGGGCAAGTGGGGCTCACAGGTTAGAAGCATTTTTGTTTTATGGATCTCTTTAAACACAGAAATTAAAACCTAAAACATAACTTTAGCCTTCACAGATTCCTACTAAAGAAAGGAGAAAAAATAGAAACTAACAAACAAACAAAAAATCACAATGGTCATAGTGTGTGAATTGGAACCATCAATATGAACTCAAAAGGTTTCTTATCTCCACAAGTCTATATGTTTCTGTGTGGATGTGTGTACTTTTCCTAGTTGAAGCCATTGAAAATGCCTAAAAAGAATGACTGTTCCAGTGAAGGGGCCATCTCCTGCCTGTTTTATGATCTGTAAATATTATTCTTCACTAAAACAAACAAACAAACAAACAAACAAACAAACAGAAAACCCAGAGATTCTGAGGCTCATTGCAGGCCGAGGCAAGAAACCTGAAGAACAAGCCTGGATCACTTTAGCATATTACAGAAGGACTCCAGAGACAATAGAGGAGGACTCCCTGGCCCACCAGCCCAGGGCAAGTCTTTGTGAAAATTAAAATGTCAACAGATGAAAACTCATCAAGTGTATTTAATTCCACAAGCTAACAAGGGTTTAAAATAGTAAAAACCTAATTGTCACCTTCCAAGAATGATAGGAAACTAATTCTAGAAAAATTGGGTACAACAGAGGAGATAAGCATTTATCTGGCTGTTCCTATGTGAACTACACCTCTGGGCAATCAAATAATGATCCAAGAAGAGTCTCACTTTATAAAATTATTCTGCCTATGATTGATATTCGAAAAGGGCAGAATTGAACACACACACACACACACACACACACACACACACACACACACACACACTCTGCAAGTCCCAGTGAACTGATACATCTAGACACTGTGGGCCAGCAGCTGCATCCTTCAGAAAGTAGAAAAACCAGACCCAGGGACCTTCCAGTGACAGAATATTCCACCACTAGGAATCTCGCCAGAGGGGTCCTGCCTGAGTCTATCACACTGGAACCGGATGTAGGACACAGGAAGCAAAGGTGGAGCTGCATCTTGATGACAAAGTTGAGGGAAGCTGCAGAGCCAACAGCCGTCATCCCTCCAGGAATAATAGTTTTGATGAGAGGAAGAGGGTCATGGAGTCAGTTCAGTAATGACTTAGAAGACTAAACCCCTATGCATCAGAATGCTCACCTAGGTGATACAGCCAAGGAAAGGCGCCAAGAAAACCTTCCTACTAGCAGGTCAACATTTTGTTCTGAGGGGACAGAGGGATGTGTGGTTGGGACACCCAGGGCTCCCTTAACAGTGCTGACATGTGCCTGCCTTACAATACCTCAGTAAGTCATGTGTTTCTTTTGTGTGGATTGCTGGCATTTGTGTTTTATTCTACAATAAGAAAATATGAACATGTTTAAGAAAATCTAGACATGTCAGTGCAATATGCATGTGATGGAAAGGACTGCAGGATGTCAGAGAGAGAACCTGGGAACACTAGGATTCATTTCAGTGAGCCTTTTGTGTTTAAGGTAAAGAATTTTCATTTATAGGCCCAACTAAAACTTGACACAACTTTCAAAATATGCTTAGAAGCTTGTAACAAATGACGTAAACCAGGATATCTCAAGGACAACTTTAATTTAAAATGACTTCACTTGGGCTGGTGACATAGCTTAATTGGCACACTACTAACCTAGCACTGGTTTCTAGTCCCAGCACTCCAGAAGTAGAAGCAGGAGGCTCAAGAGTTCAAGGTCATCCTCAGCTACATAAGGAATTCAAAGCAAGCTTGGGATACATGAGTCTTGGGGGTGGGGGTGTGGGTTGTTGGGGAAGACCTTGCTGCAAGTGCAAAAGGGAGTTCAGTGTTCAGTGTTCTCGGTGCAGAGACTATACGAGTCTACCCAGGAAATGTGCAGTGGACAGCGCAACACAAACCTCGATACATCTTTCTACAATTAAAAACACCACAATGTAAAAAAGAGTGAAGCATGGAGGCCAGCTACGCGTAGAACCATCTGGCTGGAGACCTGAGGGCTGCCGAGAGGTCACAGGAAATGAGAGCGTTCCTAGCAGCTATTCTGAGGAACAAATCCCCCAAGGCAGTTAGAGCAGCAGTGTGGGAGGCAGCTGAGCCGGGGCGTGGCCCCAGGTCAGCTGGACAAGCTGCAGGGGGTTGTTAACCTTCCTCACCTGGATGAGAGGATTAACAGCCGTTCCTTCCTCGTGGTTCCACTCGGAAGGTGATATTAAATAGCTGTAGCAAGCACTGAGCACACATGCCTGGCCCATCATAAGCACTGGATAAATGTTTGCCACGATTACCGAGGTGGCAAACATTTCTGGAAAGGTAAGGAGTTTTTCTGGGTTTAAATGCTGGATGGATTTCTCCAAAGTAAGTAATGCCATTTTGATAAGCCCCTGATCCAGAAGATAAAGTTACTGCTGGCAGTTCTTACACACATGTGATTTTTAATATATTTAAAACATTCGATAAATATAAAAAAAAATTCTCCCTGTTACCATCATCAGTAGAGAGTTTAAATTCTAATAAGACCTAGAATTATTGTCAAGAACAGCCTTAACTCAGCAGCCTTCTAGGCATGTGTGTGGTGGTATTGTGTTCCCCAAAATATTGTGCACTCTAATAAACTTATCTGGGGTCAGAGAACAGACAGCCACTAGGTACAGAGGCTAGAAAATGGTGGCACTCACACCTTTAATCCTAGCATTCCAGAGGCAGAAATCCCTCTGGATCTCTGTGAGTTCAAGGTCACATTGGAAACAGCCAGGCATGGTGAAACACGCCTTTAATCCCAAGAAGTGAGCCTTTAATCCCAGGGAGTGATGGCAGAAAGCAGAAAGATATATAAGGTGTGAGGACCAGAAAATAGAAGCTTTTGGCCTGGTTAAGCGTTTAGGCTTTTGAGCAACAGTTCAGCTGAGATTCATTCTGGATGAGGACTCAGAGGCTTCCAGTCTGAGGAAACAAGACCAGCTGAGGATCCGGCGAGGTGAGATAGCTGTGGTTTGTTCTGCTTCTCTGATCTTCCAGCTTTCATCCCAATAACTGGCCTCAGGTTTGATTTTATTAATAAGAACTTTTAAGATTCCTGTTACACAGGTGGGCAACTTGGGGCTAATCCAGATGCTCTTTGCCAGCCCAAATGTCTAGCCCCCTTGCTTCTTCCCATCGACAGCTACTGGAGACTGGTGTAGTAGTGAAGTTCTCACTCCGTGTCCAATATCCAGTTCCACAACGTCCTTTGCAGTGTGATTAGTTCTAGACAAGGAGGCTGTGGAAGCTTAGGGAAGAGTTACTTATCTTCTAATGAAGAGAAGGACTCTACAAGGGACTATTTATCATGCCCTGCGCCCACAGAGCCAGGCAGATCTCCATGAGTTCAAGGCCAGCCTGGTCTACAGAGCGAGATCCAGGGCAGGCACCAAAACTACACACAGAAACTTTGTCTCGAAAAACCAAAAAAAAGATTTGCATATCTGCTCATTTATGCAAATATGCAAATGAAAGGTAGCATACATCCTAGGGAGAGAAGAGAAAGAAGGGAGATGAGCAACACTGTTCAAGCCCCTGATATCAACCACAGATGACCCTTCATATAAAATAGTTTAATAATCTTACTGTTAGAACCGCTATGACTGGAGCACCCCCTTACCAGCACACCAAAGGTCCCTGATCAGGATGATTCTGCCAACACTGAACATAAAACCCGAAGGAGATGGTACTGAGACATGAGGTCTTTGGAGCAGGGACTTGAGTCGGGAGGTTCTGCCTCATAGGTTAATATTATAAAAGGAGTCTGTGAACTCAGGGGAATAAACAAGAAGGCGTCTTAGAAGAGACTTCTGAAACCTTTGTATTTGGCTCCTCAGCTGTCAGAATTGTGAGAAATAAAGTTCTTTTCTTTTCTTTTCTTTTCCTTTTTTTCTTTTCTTCTCTTCGAGAGAGGGTTGCTCTGTGTAGCCCTTGCTGTCCTGGAACTCAGACCAGGCTGGCCTCGAAATCAAAGAGTCACCCTGCCTTTCCCCGTGAGTGCTGGGATTAAAGGCATGTGCCATCACCACGTGGCTAAGTGATTTTCTTTATAAATTACTCAGTGTTGGGCATTTTGTCATAACAGTGTTATCTTAAAAAGACATTCCCCCAAATCCATATACTGAAGTCTCATCTTTCAGATGTAACTATATCTAAAGACAGAACCATTACAGAATGAGTCAGTTAAAGCAAAGCTTTATTAGGATTGGCCCCTTTCCAACCTGACTGGTGTCCTTATAAAAAGAGGAAATGATACATAGAGGCACCAAGCAGACACATTGAGAGAATCCATTGCTAGCAGATCTCAACTATAAGAGATATTAAAGAAAGTTCTTCATGGGTCTGAAGAGATACCTCAGTTGGTAAAGAGCTTGCCAAGCAAGCATGAGGACCTGAGTTCATATTCCCAGGACCCATACAGAAAAATAAAGAAAGCAGGTGTACTACCACCACCACCACCCATCCCCCAGGACTGGGGAGACAGAGACAGGACAATCCCTGGGCTTGCTTGCCGGTTTAGCTGAATCACCACATTCCAGGTTCACTGAGAGACCCCAATTACAACAATAAAGTAGAAAGCAATTGACAGAGACACCGGACATCAACCTGTGGCCTACACACACACACACACAGAGAGAGAGAGAGAGAGAGAGAGAGAGAGAGAGAGAGAGAGAGAGAGAGAAACTAAAGTAAAATTAGGGAATTTTTTAAATCTGAGGAACAAAAATATACCAAATGTACACTTAGGTCACCAATAAAAATGACAGAACCCAAATACATCAAGTGGGTAGGTAAATAAAAGATAAAAACAAAAATAAAAATCCAACTTACTCCTGGGGCCAATAAGGTGGTTCATCAGATAAGGGCATTTGTCACCAAGTCAGACAACCTGGGTTTGATCCCTGGAAACTACATGGTGGATGAAAGACCAACTCCCATAAATTGTCCTCTGACTTCCACACATGTGTTATCACACACACACACACACACACACACACACACACACGTGCACCTGCATGCATGCACACACATACAGAAATGAGTAAAACAATAAATGTAAAAGGAAAAATTTTCTCCCCTTTTAATTTCTATAAAACCTGGTTATTATGGACAGAAGTGTGTCCCTCTAAGTTTTTTATATCAAGGTCCTAATTCCCAATATGACCATATATGGAGATATCTAGTCCCTTAGGAAAGAGATAATCATAGTTAAATGAAGTCATAAAGGTGAAGCCCTAATCCAACATGACTGCGGCCTGATAAGAAGGACAGACAGCAGAGACATTCACGGCAGGACACAGAGGGAAGGTGGCCATCTACTAAACATGGAGAGAAGCCCCAGGAGAAGCCACACCTCTGGTATCTTGATCTTAGACTAAGAACTAGGTATTCTGGCAGCCTCAGAACACGTCCACTCCTACCATGACTGGACACACACGAATGGGAGCCATAAAACGGAAAAGAATTTTAAGGCTGATTAAAGGGACCATTTTGGAGAGGATGTGCTTGCATTGTGCATCAGGCAGAAGGTGGTTAATTCTCTCCTCCTGCCATCTGTCTGCGAAGTCACTGCCCATTCTTCCATCTGTTCACTCCTCAAACGGAGAGGCTGGAAGGCCTGGTGTGCTGGACCTGGGCCATCCAACCTAGTGGACAGTGGCTAGACTCAAATCCATCCATCTTCACCCTTGTTAGTAACTAATTAAATATTTAAACCCAGAGGGCAAAAGCAGTGCATCAACTAAAATTAGCACTGTCATCAGGATGAGGCCTTCATCATTCATACTTTCCATGACCCCTATTAGAACGATAACTTTCAAAGTAACCAGCATTCCGTGCACACAAGAAAAGGAGGTCCTGGGTACTAACACAATCCAAAATTCAGGGAAGGGGAGAGAAAAGCAGAAGTTATAGCAAGATGGCTTCGAAGAAAAAAAAAAAAAAAAAACGGCCTATTTCTGGTTGCCCACAATTGCACAATCAAAGAAGAAATGTGAGAACAAGACAAGTTATTCCTGGAGGTTCTAGGACCTCAGGGCAGTACAACAGGCCTGGGATAGGGAAAAATGGGTCACTTGGCAGCTCAGAGTATCAGGCCATGCTTGAAAGAAGGATGTCATCCTGGACTAGCCATCTACAAAGCACTTTTAATGTGCTCTGGCCAGCCACACAGCAAACCCACAAGGTCAGCATCATGCATGACTGACATCTATATTTTCAGCTACTGAATGTTGAACGAATCCTCCTATGGGACCTTCCAGGGATGGCAAACTAGGATCTATTTGTGGGGTACCACTACAAGTTTTGATTGTCAACATTTTCCAATCCAGTGAGGACCCACTTGAAAAAAAAAAAAAAAGGAAAAAAGACTTGGATATTTCTTAGGATGGGTATGCAGGGGCTGGAGAGCTGGCTCAGTGTTTGAGAGCATCGGCCACTCTTCCAGAGGACCCAAGTTCAATTTCCATGCACCCACAAGCAAATCACAGCTGTCTGTAACTCCAGTTCCAGGAGATCTGATATTAATGCACATAAAAATAAAGTTAAATAAATTATGTTTTTAAAAGATGGGTATACATTCTCTGTATATAATTTATTTCAATGTTCATTCACCTTTAAAGCCACTCTGTACAAAGAAAACAATAATCCTGGACTGAGGAGATGGTTTGGTGATGAACACACTTGATGTGCAGGCAGGAAGACCTGAGTTTGGACCCCCAGCTTGGCAGGATGCATCTGTAATGCCAGTTTTGGGGGGGCAGGTGGGTAACCCAGTGGTGGTGGAGGAGACAGCAGATCCCTGGACCTCACTAGTCAGTCTAGTCAAATTTGTAAGCTTCAGATTCAAAGAAACAACCTGTCTCAAAACTTAAGAGAATGATAGAAAAAGGCACCTGACACCAACCTCTGGCCTCTACACGGACATGCACCTGGGTCCCGGCTGCCACCCCCACATCCACATACAGGAATACATATGTGTGCCCACTGCACATGCACATACAGAAATACACACACACACACACACACACACACACACACACACACACACACACACACCCCTGTAGAAATCTGCTGTCTAAATAAGTTTTCTCAAGCCAGACATGAAAACAGCTCTCCCAGACTAGAGGTTCATATTTTGCTGTGCATTAGCTCCCTGGGTGGCGGGGGTTGGTGAGGGGGAGTGTTGATCAGAGGGTAGAAACATATTCCCAGGTCTACCCTGGTAAGGGAACCCAAGAACATTCACCTTCAACATTGGGTTTTCCAAGTGACTGACTTGTCAGGCCAGAAGGTGCAGCCTCAGATGTACAGTGGACACATTCACCTTGTTGGCTTCCCAGAAAATCCCCAACTCTGCCACCCGAGCAGAGGCTTCCTGCTGGGAAGGCAGTGAGCGCACAGTACACCAGGCAGAGAGACTCCTTGCTGCCTCCAGAGTTCTTCAGCCATACAAAGTCTCCTGCACGGGCACCTAACAGCAGCTGTGCCTTTGGGTCCTACCAGTTGTTTCAGATCATAAAAGCAAAGGGGCAGAGAGGATGAGCATGCAAACAGAGGTCATCTCTGGAAGCTGAGGAGGTCTGGGCTCAGTCACCTCCCAGGTACACCCTGTGAGTCACTGGGGGCCTGTCTACACGAAGGTGGTGACAGGGTTATTTAATCAAACACCAACCATTTCCCAGAAAAACCACCTCATCATTTTAGAGAGAGAGAAGGGAAATAAAGAAGCTGTTTCCTGATCACTTCATGATGGAGTCAGACGCCGGGCTTGTTTCTTGAAGGTCTGAGTCATCGAAGCACGTCTTGAACTTTGAAATCTGTGGCCAACATTGTGCCCACACCTTTCCCCATAAGGCCGTGGCATTTGGTGTTGTGTCTGTATGTGTGTGACTCTGATCACAGTCAGATGGACAGCCCAAGACAAGAAAGCATAGGTAACAAGGCTGCCATGGCACACACCATAACTTTTGCACCTGCCATTTCCACGGTAGGACATGTTGTAAGATTTTTTTTAAAGTCTTTTTTCTTTTTCTTTTCTTTTTTTTTCTTTAGTTATGTGATTGTACGTGTGTAAAAGAGTGTGTGTGCACCTGAGGGTGCAGGTACTGCTGGAGGCAGAGGCCAGAGGGAGTCAGATCTCCCTGGAGCTCGAGTTAACAGGTGGCTGTGAGCGGTCCAAAGTGGGTGCTGGGAACTGAACTCTGGTTCTCCGCACGAACAAAGATTGCTCTTAACCTCTCAGCAATCTCTCATTTTTAAAAATAAACAAATCAGCTGTAAGTGGTGGCATACACCTTTAATCGTAGCACTCAGAAGGCAGGGGCACGAGGATCTTTGTGAGTTCAAGACCAGCCTGGTCTACATATTGAGCTCCAGGACAGACAGAACTATGCAGAGACCCTGTCTAAATAAATAAACAAACAAATAAACAAACAAACAAACAAGTCAGATTTGGGAGTGGGGAGGGTTTACCCTAAGTGAACTCAGCCTGAAGGAGGAAGAGCCAGCTGTGGCTGCCTGGGCTGCCTTCTCCTCATCGGCTCCTTTCAAATACCCTGTCACACATACTGTATGCTTTGCCCAATGCTGTGTCCCCAGAAGAGCACAATTTCCCTGCCCTTTTGCCTTCTGGAGTCCTGGAGCTCATATTTAGGCTGAGGACACGTCAGTCTAAGTCCCTTGCAAAGCCATGGGCAGCTGTCTGCGTTGGATGCTTTGTCTTCGATACCTGTTTGGAACACGGGAGAGGTGAAAGGCCAGCTCACTAGTCACAGCTTAATTATAACATGTCTGAAAAGCATCCCTCACGTGCAGGGAGGCTAAATGGACACCGGAGCTCTTTGTGCTGAGAAACATAAACTCAGCAGTCCTGCGCTGGCTCATACACCAGCAGCATTACCCTCATAGAATCATGTAATCCGACAGCAGGAACTCATTGAAATTGTGCTATATTCACTCTGCTCTCAGGGCTCCTCTGGCTTTGTTAGGGAAAAACAAAAACAAAAACAAAAACAAGCTATAAGTCCATCCAGCACAATTTGCCCCTATCCGGGGCTCTACTCTACGATAGCCTAGGGCCATCACCACCCTCCTGAAAGGAGATCAACTTGGCTAACTGAAGAGAGTCTACCATTAATTGAGGGCCTTAGAATGTTTTGGTTTAGTCCATACAGCAATCATATAATGCAAATTCTGTCACCAACTTTGAGGAAGCAAGCTCAGAGAGCTGATGTCAATTGTTCAAAGTCACATAGCCTGTGGTAGCTGAGACATGAGCAGCTGACTCCAGTAGAGTCATATAATCAAGCTCTTCCTGACTAAACAAGCCATCGTTATTCCCATCACCAATGAAACAAGCATGGAAAAAAAAAATCTGAACTTACCACTCTTCCGTTATCAAAGAATTAAACCTAAGACTCCTTTATAAACTGGTCTGAGGTGCTCCCCCACTGGCGCAGTCCAATGACCTTTGTGTTTTCCTTTTTGTGGAAGGCAGCCATTTGTCTGACCCATCCTTAGTCACCTTGACAGAAACATCAGGTGTTCTACAGCTCCCCCCCCCCCCTTCTGTATGAAAAGGGTGATGAGACAAAGCCAACCATAGTGACCTGCAGCTGGGTGTGAACCTCAGCCCCTTTAGTCCTGGACTTGCCTCTACAGAAAAAGCAATTGTCCCCAGAAAGGACAGGGTAGGTATTCCCTGATTACTGCTGAGACAGGGATATTTCCAAACACTTTTCTCAAGTAACATCCATGCTTGACACGGAGGTTTAAGGAAAGAAAATAGTATGGAATTGGGTTGGTTGCTGTTCAGTCATTGGTTATTTGAAACAGACATCAGGCAAAATGTGCCCAACATAGCTTCTAATCATTGAGAAATAAAACTATTTTGAGAACGGTTTTACTGTCCTTAGGAAGTACCTTTCCTTTGTGAAACATGAAGAAAATTTTAGTTCACTTTGCTTCTATCCAGTCACCTGCAGGGACCCCCTTCTCACCGATGTCTTTCTCTGTCAAAGTCACCAGTCTCCGGGCCAGTAGACACACAGGAGATAGCTGGGAACTACCAGGCATACACTAAGAGCACAATTAATGCTGCTGCAGGAGTGAACGATGCTCACTCACCTCCTACATGCTAGATTGAGGAACTGGATACCTCCCAATTTGAATATCCCTAGCTGCTGTGGTCTAAGACCACTGAGAAGTGGTTTCTAAGGTACCTCTTGACTGACATTCTGGAATCTTCCGCCCTCTATTTTTAACTCATTTCTTTATCTTCAGGGCAAAATAAAAACATAAAAACCAACCGACTTCCACTGGGAATTATTTTTCATTTACATTTTGTGACAAGACATTTCCTTTCTCTCTCCTTTCTCCTTGCTCCTCTCCATGAAATATTCATTTCCAACTCTTGGACAGTGGCATCAAAGAAGAAAAGTCTAGAAACTGCAGTCCACAGTCACCCAAACCAGATATGGGATATCAGAAATTGAAATGGACTCTTAGCTACAAGGAAGTATTAATGCTGAGTTGTTAAGAGCATCTTTGGGGTGTTTGTTAAGTTCTTACTGTGTGCTTTGGTATTAAATGCAGGATGTGGGCAGTGTAAGGAAGGGAACAGCAAGGTGACAAAAGCCACTCTGGCCAGCCACCACCTGTATCCCCCCTCTTAGTTTCTGTATCAGCCAGAGAGCCCTAAAAATACCAAACTGGAACAAGCTGTCCAGCATGTCACTGGGTTGGCCCTGTGCATGACCTCATTGCCAAAGTCGATGCCCTTAGCACTGGGACTAAGATTCCCAGTGCTTCCCCATGCCTCTCTGCCTTTCTTCCTGTCCTGGAGAACACAAGTAGCTGGTGTTCATCATTGCCATCTCTCTCCTGACTCCTGGAAGTTCCCTTGTTTCTGGTCCTTTCAACCCCGACCATACAAAACTCAGAGAATGGTGAGGGGCCATTCTGCTAAGAGTGGAACTCAAACCTGAGTACGAGTGAAATCGCCAAGAACGAACGGGTTGTGTTGCTTCAAAACGGGGCTAACTCCAGCACAGACGGTTAACGGTGCTGTGCCTGGCATGATGGCCCACTCAACCTCAAGGATTTACTATTGAAGTTTCCCTTAGAAGTTCCGCCCCCCCACCACACACACACACACACACACACACACACACACACACACACTCACACACACACACTCACACTGGGCATTTCCTAATGTTTAGATGCAATCACTTCTCTGCACATACCCTTTCCTCTGATTTCAACAGAATGAAAACTACAAAAAAAGCTGACCTCACGAAACATTCTGTGCCTGGCCAATGCGGAGCGCTTAGGCCCTGGTTTCTGCCATTCTGTTTAGGATCCCAGCACAATCTGTCCTTACATACGCTCAAAACCCAGGCAGAGACCATAACTAATCACAAATGGAAAGTGTGCTGGTTAATTTTGGTAAGACTGACACACAATAGATTCACCTGACAAGAGGGAAACTTAACTGAGGAATGGCATCCATGAGATCGGCCTAGAGGCCAGTTCTGTAGGGCATTTTCTTGATTAATGATTATTGTGGGAGGGCCCAGACGATTGTGAGCAGTACCACCCCTGGGCAGGTAGCCCTGGGTTCTATAAGAAATCAGGCTGAGCAAGTCATGGGGGCTGAGCCACTAAGCATTGTTTCTCCATGGCCTCGGGTTCAGTTCCAGCCTCGACTTCCCTCAATGATGGACTGTTACCTGTAAACTTTTCCTCCCACCGGTTACTTTTGGTCACAATGTCACCGCAGAAGAGAGCAAACTAGGTCAGAAAGCTAAGAGACAACAAAGATGAGATTTCCAACTCACACAGCCCCCTTTCTCAGTAAGCACAAACTCATGAGAACAAACAGCACAGTTGAGTCAGTGTCCCATGAAGACAGTGTCTACAATTAGTGCAAGATACTACACTTTTGGTGGCACATTCCTCCACATGACGATTTATTAATGATTCTTAAGTCAGGAAATCTAGAAAGATGTAAGGGCTTATAAAACCTACAACTGTCATGTGAGCAGGAAACACAAAACATTCATTATCTAAACTATTCACATTTTTCCAGGGAGGGGAGAGCTAGTCTACTTTCCTCAACTGTATTTACTCAGTTTATGGGTTAAAAACTCCAAAGGTGGGTAGTGAGGAGATTAATCTATATTGAGGGAAATAGCATCCCAAAAGACCAAAGAAAAGATAACTATATTACTAGCTAGAATATTAGCAATAAGTTGTTGACTTAACTGCCTATGACAGATTTAATTAGAAGGTGGCAATAAATGTTTCCAGGTGTTTAATTAAGTGTGATAATTATTTATTTCCTTAAACAGAAATGGAGTCATATGTTTACACTGCAAAGTATAATGTTTCCTTAGTTAAAACAGTGTGTGGAAACACCTTTGTGTAATACAGGATTCAAGGCATGATAAAAATATCCGCTGTGATAAGCAGCGCTGAAAGTGATTTATCAGCTCTTAACTTGTAGCCACCAGAGCACAACTGCTTCTTAAAAGCCACCCTTCTAGGGTTCTTTCTTGTCTTTAACTACAAAGTTTTGTTAGCCATGCACCTCGGTAAATAATTTGTATTCCAAGTGTCATTTCCCTGCCAGCATCCAAGAGGATTTTCAACAAAGATGCGGAAGAAGTTTCATGGGAATTCTACTTCCATGGCAAACACACAGCAAGAATAAACTGAGCGGTGGAACCAGAAATTATGACTAGACGGGAACTCAGCAACTTAAGCGCAATAAGCCTGTTGGATGCAGCAAACTGATCAAGGAATTGTGCCGTGTAGAAATATGCCCTCTGCTGTGAGAGTCACTGATGCCCCCTCCTCGATAAAAATAACTTACAGCGGGATGAAATTTTCATACTCAAGCAACCCAAGGACGTTACTGTTTCAACACTGGGCAGTAAACTGCAGTTGCTAGTGCTGTGAGTTAGGAAATCAATCGGTTTAGAAACATGGTGTTGCTGAGTCAATGAACATCTTTCAGATGCCCCAAGTCGGTTGATCAGACTGGTCTTGAAAACGCCTATCAGCAGTCCTGGGTCATCAGGCTCTGGGAACTCATCAGGTGTTCTCCCAGCAGGTGCTAGAAGCTCGGCGCCACGGGTGAGCACATGGGACATTCAGAAACGCACACACGCACACAACTAACTTTCTTAACGATCTCAAACGATCTTAAAGCAAAACTCTGGTCGCTGGCGGTTTTACAATGAAGGATTGGATAACAATCTGAGGCCAGCATCTCAGTCTGCAATCTGGGGCATCCTGAACAACACAGGCAACCCTTGCTTCAGCGTTTGAGGTTGGTTACTGAGAGGGCAGGACACTTAGCCAAAGAAAGGGAGGGATGGGGAGAGATGTTCAACGCTGGAGCCCAGGCGGTAGATCCCCAGCATCGGAACCAGGATCCACAGTGCGGCGCGGGCACGATCAAACTATGGGACTTTCCGAGCTGCGCCCTCCCACACGCTCACGCTCACTTACACTCCCCACACGCGCCCACTCACACCCACTCTTAGGGCCCAAACTGTTGGCGAACTGCAAGTGCGCCCCCAGGAGCACTTTTAAAGTCCCAAAATAGCGTCTGGTTTTATCATTACTGCTCTTTTGACCCCCACCCCCC
>CABHPP010143702.1:0-17814 GCA_902168425.1 Peromyscus attwateri
AAATCTAAGTTTTGGCTATAGCCCCTTGTTAAGGTCACTTTAGTCTTATGAATTTGAAAGAGAAAACTGCACAAAAAAATTCTCTTTGAAATAAATTCCAGCCCCCTCCCCCTGAACCTTGTCTTGTTTCATTTTTCCTTTCTGGGCATGTTTGCAAATATGGAGGTGTGGGTTTTTTTTGCTTCACCGATAAATTGAGAGATGAAGCTGATGTAATCTTAATTCTATGAAGAATATTTCCTGCTATAGATCCCTTTCCCAGTGGGTACAAAGCCCAAGTCAAAGCTGCTTAGGATAGAAATGCTCACAGGAAAAATGTCTCTTCAGAGCACTGCTTATTTCTCTCGAGTCCAGTTCTCATTTAGTGTTTGGCCTTGGAGTACTGTTCTCTTCTTGACAGTTGAATGGTGTGTTTAAAATATTGTTTAAAATGCATCAAATAATTTTAGTTGTTTTAATAAAAAAAGGGCTATCGGTGCATCTAGTCTTATAAGTTACAGGAGATAAAAGACCAGATCGTCAAACAGAAGACCAAAAATCAAAAATATTAATTTGACTTTTTACTGTAAACACTATTAATTATGTGTAATGCACTTTAAAATGGGTGTCTATAGTAATAATTCAATAGTATAAATTAGTTGGCCAATAGCTATACATAGTTAATATTGACTTTGCAGTGATGTAATGACCATGAGTAATTTTTATGTTCAGAGCAAGCAATTTTACATTCAAACTAAATAAAGTAAATTGGTATTTATTTAATGTAACACTAAACAATTGATTGCATGAACTTATTGGATGAAATTTATTGGGCTAAATAACATAGAAATATCCTCAAACCTACGTCATTAAATAAAATCTGATTATTGTAATATTTAGTTGTTATCATTTAGCTTTTTTTCATCTCAGACTTTGTTGTTCAGCAGCAAATTTTACATTCTAGAGGTGCACACATCAAAAATGGATACATTTCATGCTTCACATAAACTATAGTGATGGTTTCAGAAATCTAAGGAAAAGTCATATAACATCTAGAGATACACTTAGCAGATGATAGAAATAATATACTGAAGGCATCAACAGAGCCGCAAGTTGTGTATGAGAGAGCATAAAACATTAGCTTGGAATTTGCTGTGCCAAAATATGAAATTAAGTATAATAATGAATAAATCTGGGATCTACTCCCACCTGAAAAAGCAATCCCCACATTTTTCATCAGAGAAATGATATATCAGTGTGCACATTCTTTAGGAAGACATAACAAGTTTCATAAATGCTTAGAGTTGACAGATTAGCCAATAGTATAGGGGGGGGGCATACAATGGTAGTAAGTTGTTAAAAGAAATGATTTCCCATGGCACAGAACATAATTTTAGATTGATTTAATGAAGTTGTGTTTCCAGAAAAATAATATCTACCAAAGGGGGAAAAAAACAAAGGAAATAGCATTCTGAGGGGAGAGATAATAGAAACACAATATTGATTTTGAATATACTAAAAAAATACTTTGTAATGATAGAGCACATACAATCCAAAAAATTGGGCACTGCATTCTCAGGTCCCTGCATCTTGAGCAGCATTTTGAATTGAATGCTCCACTTACAGTGTCAACCAGTCATACTTAGAATAAGTATATTCAGTCTTCGGTTGAGTATATAGGCAAATTTTGAATTTCAGTAAATAAAACATTTAATTAATGAAGTGACTTACTTTTCTTATAGTTGTGTTCTTTGTCATCACATAAAGGGAGAGTTGGTAAACTATGGCACATGGGTGAACATAGTTTTAATCTTGGTTCTGCTTACTGTAAATAAACTTCTCTTGAAAGGCACCCTCATCTGTTCTTTTATTACTGTTGCTACATTCTACACCAGCAGGGCAAGCTAACACAACAGAAACTGTGAGCAAAGAAAGATGAAATTATTTTCATCTGGCCTTTTACAGGAAATATTTATGACTTCCTGTCTCTGTACAGTAAATGGCAAATATTTTTGTTTGGTTGTTGTTTTGTTTTATTTGTTTGTTTGTTTTTGAGACAGGGTTTCTCTGTGTAGCCCTGGATACACTGGAACTATCCAGAGATAGTCTGGAACTATCTCTGCAGAATAGATTGGTTTCAAAATCAGAGATCCACCTGCCTCTGCCTCCCAAGTGCTAGGATTAAAGACATGTGCCACCACCACCCTGCAAATGGAAAACATTGTGTCTGAACCTTATGTGAAATAAAGTGATTCTAAAATGTAGGTGCCATGATAGGACTTGAAGTTTTCTAACCAAAGGAGCATATATAAATATGACATTCAAAATTATAACAAAAAGTATAAGAAGTAACTGATGGGTTGCTAAGAAAGAAAGTTGAACTATTACTCTGAACACTGAATATTAGACACCATGGAGCACTCAGAGATCTAGTATGGCCTCATCTAGATCTTTACTTAAGTGAGAAGTAGAGATGCTGTGCTTTCTCTCTGTCCATCCGTATGCCTGTTTGTAACTAAGTGACTACAGATACATTACCACCTACAGCCACAGATAAGACAGAAAACGCTGAGACTATGTTTCCAGAAGGGAAGCTAACTCACTCTCTTGGGTGGGAATATAAGTGTTGTATGTAGCTCATATGATTTTTCTCAGTCTGATAATCAAATCAGAATCCTCACGTTGTATTCTAATGGAGTGTTTATTAATTAACAATTACAGGTTAAAAAGGAGAAGTAAACTGGATAGAAAACTATCGACTTGTTTTCCTTATGTCCAGAGGCAGCTACAATCCCTTCGGTACACTTTCAATATAATTTGCAGAATTACTGTCTCCAGTCATAATGCCAACAAGACTGAAACTTAACTTTCAAAATACAGCAAAGAAGAGAATAAAGGTAATTATGTTAGAAAATAATATGTTGAAAATAAAACTTTAAATGTTTAAAATGTATTTTAAGGTGGGATAAAAATTGAATTTAAGTACTTATGATTGTTCTGGCTATTTTTATGTCAACTTCACACATGCTAGAGATTTCTGAGATGAGGGAACCTGAATTGAAAAAATGCCTCCATAAGATCGAGCTGTACGCAAGCCTGTAGAGCATTTTCTTAATTTGTGATTGATGGGAGAAGGCCCAGCCCATGGTGAATTGGGCCAGTCCTGGGCTGGTGGTCCTCTGAAGTCAAAGCTCCACACAAAATTGACTGAAGCCATATGATCATAGTCCCACAACCCAAATTATTATATTGACTAATCCTTTGGTCTTTCTGCTCTGAGAGTTTTGATCCAAGGACTCTGCTGAAACACCTTTATGGCATGCTTTTCTATAAAAACATAATACCTAAAGTCATCTAAGAAAATACTCATTGTGGTAATAATTTGATAGTCAGATACCCAAACTCTCCTAGCAATGAAAATTCTAGTTATAGGTGAAGAACACCCAGGCATTTGTTAGTCGACTAATGTCTAGTGCAAGGTAGAGTCAATGATTTATGACATTACCAAAACTACCCAGCCTACATTAGGTTCTATGACTGTGTCATGCACTCAAAGAGTAGCAGAGAAAATCCATGAAAGGTGGAATGTCTATATTTTGGATTTTAGTTCTCAGCATCAGCAACTTACTTTAGTTATGCAACCAAGTTCCTGAACTCCATATCCTAGTAAGTATGGATCAGAATGCATTATTTTTCTTTCTCATATGGTCACATGATTATTTCCTTTTGAATGAATGATGGCTGATAAATCAGGTTTTGCTTGTTTCAGATACAACATGTTTACTGAAGTAAACCTTCAGTAATGTGGATAATTGGTTTCTGTGATGGGTGGGACAGTTTCTGGTGCCTAGGTTTTGTTGATGATGTTAATCAGTTGAAGTATGTATACTAGATTGGTAAGAGGGATTTGAAGGTGCTTAGTTTAAGTGACTAAATATTGAAAATAGGTTGCAGCTGGCAATTTTCTTTGGGTTGCATTAAAAATAGCCTGAAAATACACATGTAGAAAAAGAGACTCATCGAGAGTAGGAAATGGCTTAGGGAATATCATGGGGGCAGAAAATAGAGTAAATAGTTTGAAACATTGTTCAGAGGCTTAAATAACTAGGAAATGGATGTGCTTTGAGTTAACAGTGGATGGTCTTATAGAAATGAGTACAAAATATAAGGGTTTTATTTTACTCTGAATATTAATGTCCATTGATAAGTGTGTACTATGAAAGAGATACCATGAAAATCCAAGTAGATGATCCCTTGGCCAGGAGATATCTGCTATTGACTGTTATTCCTCCAGTCTCTTGTTCTGGCTTAATGATCATTTAAAAAGGATGTTCCTAGAGGCAGAAATGGACCAGTATCATCAATCCTTTCTTACCAATTTGGTATACATACTTAAACTGATGAACATCTCTGGTGATATATTTGTAATCTAAGAAGTAAAGCTTGCCTGAAGATCAGAAAAGCAGAGCAAGCCACAGCTACCACCTCTTACCTCACCAACTCCTCAGCCTGAAAGAGCCTGAAAGAGCCAGTTCCTGTCTCCTCCTGCTTTATATTCCTTTCATAATTGCTAGTCTCTTAGGGTTACTATCTAAGATGATAATTTTGGGACAGAATTTGGATCAACTCAATAATGCTTATACTTATCTCTTTGGTTAGGTGATACAAGTCTACTAAGGTAGAAGTCTATTTGAACTGGGGCTTCAGGTAGGAAAATTAACTGATCTGATAGAAGTGGGAGATGGCATTTTAATAAGGAGAACAAGCATAAAACTTGACATGGTGAGATTGAGGTACAAATCTATCTTGAATGAGTTGGCATAGAGTACTTTATAAAATATAGTGGGTACAAATGTATTATCCAGTAGTTATTTTTTAAAAATAACTTTACATGTACATATTATGGTTTGAGTTTGTTTCTAGCAAATAATATGGACTCCATAGGGATTTTATGCACAGTGGGTCTTATTTACATGGTTCAATAACAAGCCTGCCCTGGTTTATGAAAACACAGAATCTGTTAAATAGACATGTGATATTTTCTGTTCCCTGCCCATAGTGATTTCCATGATTAGGTTAGATTTTCTCATTTCAGGAAGCACCTTTAAAAGCTAAGAAAGAGAAACTAGGGTCTAGGGTGACTTGGAAGCAAGTATGCTTGAGCAATATGAGGGTATGCTAATAGCAAAATCTTGGAGGAAGTCGATGCATTCGTAATAAGGTAGAAAATTGCATTTTTGGTCATTAGCATTATTTTCTAATCAATCATGTGTACTCTCTGCTGCTATATAATTTCACATCCTGTGTAATGTAGTATATATGCCAAATATGAACTTTTATAAGAAAAAAATGAGGCCAGTTAAATCATAGATAACTTTGTAGACCAGATCATTGGTCTGACATCCTTTTAAAAGTCCAAGAAACTTGTAATGTCCTGATTAGATTAATAAGTAGCTGTATATGTGCTTATTTGTTTATCTATTATTGTCTGACCTTTTCCCAACTCTGACCACTTGACTTAAAAATCTAAATTTTGTTTTATTTTCTTCTATGAGTAAGAGTCTACATCTGAAACCTAGGCTGGCATCAAACTGCTGGTTCTCCTGCCTCAGCCTTCAAGCACTAAAATTAAAGGCATATGACACCAGAATTCTATTCAGCTTAAACACATCATTTACTTGCAAAATTATTTTTTTATATTCTTGAGAAAGAATACTTCTCTTGGGGAGGTATGGGAGACACATGATATAGACTTTATATAATAGAGACACTAAGTAGGAGGACAGCATTAGGTTTGTCCTGTGTGGGTATCAGACAACAAACAGGAAAAGCACATGTCATACCCTGCAACTGAAATGTGTAAGTCCCAGGGGAGAGAGACCATGACTTGATGTCTGTGTTCATTTTAGACTAAGTCTAACACGAACACAGTGACTAGAGACACTGACACTCTTTTCCAGATTTCTCTTCTATCACTTTTGAACAGATGGGCAGAAATGGCAGGTTCTTTTCTATATTATATATTCAAAGAGGAAGCTACCAGCCCACACATCTTTTGCTTTTCTGATCTTTGGGGCTACTAAACATAGAACTATAAACTAACTGTAAAAGGCAAAATCAATTCCTTGAAATTCCATCTTCTTTATCTCAGCATAATTTTAGAAATAAGTGCTACGGAAGCTTAGCCTGTATCATATAAAGAAATGAACAGATGAGGGGAAAAAATCCAGTTTCTTGACCTGGAATATAAATGAGATTTTCATATTAACTCCAAAAGCTAAACATGACTAAGGACATCTTTAGGAGATGAGAATCAAAAAGGCTCAATAAAACAGAAGTGAGGTTTTAATCTAAAGGAACATCCATAGAATGAGGAAAACACATAATGGCAACTGTAGAAATTATGTAAAAATCATACTATTATAATATTTATTATGTATTTTATATGTGGCAGATGTACATATGTGTATGTATTATGTGGTGTGTGTTCATATATTTGCGGGTACATATGAATGTGGGTGCATGTAGAGGCCTGAAGGCAAGCTTGTACATCTGTTCTTAAGACATATCAGCCTTGATTTTTCAGACTGTATCTCTCACTGGTACTTAAGGAATTATGGATTAAGCTATGGTAGTTGGCTGGCAAACTTCAGGGATCTGCTTTAACAAAAATGTGGGTGCTAGGACTGAACACAATTCTCTGTGCTTGGAGGATTGCCCCTTTATTAACTGAGCTATATCTCTCTAGTCCACTTTGTCCTTAAATTATTTGATATATAGTCAGTATTCCTGGGAATTTACATGAACCCAAAGCTGGCATCACCTGGATACTCTGACCTTAACACAGGTTTTCTATTTTCTAATTAATATTCCTTTCCCAGAGTATAATACCATGCTGAGAGTCATGTATTTTATTATTTAAATGTAGGTACTGTTGATTTCCTAGAATTAATTTGGAAATTCTGATCCTTCACTTGCTGCCACTAAATTCTTTGAATTTCACTTAATGATAATCTCTAGCACATAGGGAGCAAACACTGGAAACATTTGTTGTTAGTATGTGTTACTGTTAATAAAAAAAATTATCTGGGATGATGACTATTTCCTACAAAGGCCAAATTCTGTTGTGATTTAAATAGTTGATTTCGAAAATACAATGAAGAGACTGAATGTTTATTCATGTCTATTCCTGGGGATTACTGTACCCCATGTAATTTTTACCAGATACTTGAAAACCCATTCAGTGCAGTTCCATATCCATGCAGAACTGTGTACTCTTTTACCATGTTCAAGCCAAAAATTCATATTCGTGAAGGTCCTAGTGTTTGATGGTAAATGACAGCAAGACAATAAATTAATGGATCATGATCACAGGCCTGCCCTCTTTGTTTACTAAGTTTTGAGTTTAGTATAGAACCATTTGTATGCTGTTTGACATTGCTATATACAGAATGTCCAGTACACGGCCTCATTTGTATTCATGTGAAGTATTTTAGGTTTTAAAACTTTAAATGAAATAGAGTTCCTGAAGAAAGTCATGATTCACTAGAACTGAACTTTAACCCCTGTTCAACATCTAATTAGTTGAATTAGAGCTACTTTGTAAAAGAGTCAGTTAATTCTCTAGCTTAAATTGCCCCAATTCATTTGAAATTTGCTCATGTTATCATTCCATTGGAAGGAGATATTTGGTTTGAATGTTAATAGAGACTTTTTTTCAAGTACTTCACTATTACAGAAGGGAGAAGCATCAAAAATATTTGTGTGTACATGTATATGCGAGAGTATGTATGTATTCTACATAATGAGGGCTTTAAAAAGGATGTGGTTATGTCCTGACTGAATAATAAGATGAGGCAATACACGACTGAGATATAACATCCTGGAAGGCTCCTTGGTAGACACCACATGTAATGCAGCATCTGGTGTGGATTTGAATTTAAGTGATGGTTTTCTATCATTGTTAATTTGTGTTAATAGAAATAAAATTTTCTATATTTACCAAACACTTAACTGAGTGCACTGTGTTCCTAACTACATAAAAGGAGAGCTCCAGAAAAGTACTTTCATGTTTCCCCTAAAAATATAGATTGCATTAAAATTAAGATATCCTGTACTGAAAAGCCTAAATACTAAGCATAGAAGAGCATGTCTGTAGTTCTTTTGTGGCACTGAGACTTCTGATAGGAATTCTCCTCTTCTATATCACACCTACTACACATAGAGGTGTCATGTGATTCTACACATGTTGCCCTGTAGAGAATGAAAGAAGTGCTTTTCTGTTTCCTGTTTCTGCTGTGAACAATAAGACAGTCTCTTCCCAAATCTTCTGCTTCTGCTGTGTGGCTGACTTTTTAGTTTGCTATAAAGAGAAGACCAAAGCTCTTTCCATAGCTCCCCATTAGACTGGGGCATTATTGCCTATATACCTGTTTGGCTTAATAACCAAAAATACCTTCTTATCTTTCCAGTGCTCCTATGAGGGGTTTTCTCCCAAATGGACTCCCATACATATGTCTTCATTGTTGTATGCTTACCTCTACTTAGGTCTCCATTTAATACTCAGATATCTGACAGTCACTATCTGAGATCTTCGCTAAAATGGGTTAGTTTTAATCACGTCTAGTTTGATCAGTGTTCACACACTGCAATTTGCATGATACTTCCATGTTTAGACTTTCTGTGTGAGAACTTACACTGGTTTCTCAACACTGCTCAACATAGCCTTTGGGGTTCATGGACTAAGAACAGTAAACAACCCAACCCTGAAAAGGATTTGATAAATCATCATGAATACTTAGTACAGGTTTATCAATTTTGTGTCAATTCCAATTGAATTCTGACAATTCAGTAGCCATGAGACAAACAGAAATAGCTATGGAAGGAAAAGAAATCTATGAAATACATAATCTAATTGAATTTTGTATGATATATAATTCTTAATTTCTGAAATGTTGGTGATAGACAAGCTTATTTTCTGCAGAGAGATACCGAATAATCCTATTTTGTTATATTACTTAAATATTGAAGAAAAGTCACAGCATAAGAGCCAAGTATTAATGTGTTAATAAAATTTATTATTTCATTTATTACTATTTTTAAAATTAAAAATAAAACATAGCAAAGTATAAATACAATGATTATGCTAATTTATTTGATATATTCTGAAAACCAATGTGGGTTTGTGAATATACATATAATTACTTAATAAATGGGTACTAATATAAAAAAAGAAAAGCAAGACAAGAGCATTTTTAGCCTTAGAAACATGAACATCTATACACATGTATATCAATGTATTTATCTATGTGTCTCTCTGGCTGTGTATCCTATACATATGTACATACATATAAACATGTAGAAAATATCATAGAACTAGTATTTTAAGTATACTGACCCATTTAAACAAATGTGGCAGTGCAAACCATTATTATTATCATCATACATTAATAACTTTTTTTCTGTTCTTTTTCATATGCTTAACATTATCAAATGAGAGGCCATTATTGTGGCTATATTTTGACCTTTTATCATACCAATCACATACATAAAAATTAACTATTATTCTAGTTTTTTTTTTAAAGTTAGAACATCTACTTTAGCTCATACTTTGCCACACTATTTTCATAACAAGTTCTGACTTAACTTTTTTTTGGTGAACTAACGAGTTCATTGGGATTACTGTCAGGAGTGTGAATGGTAGACAGATTACCAAGAGGATGAATGACACAAAAGTGGCTACATTATGAAAAGCCTACCCATTATGATTTGTGACTTAGGGAATCTGGAATATGGAGCTTTCTGCATGACTTATAGATAGCTGAACAGGTCAAAAAGTTTCTGCTAGGCAGCCTGGTTGACCTCTCTCTTCCACATCGTTCTGGTAGTTTGAGTCTCCTCAGTAGGTCTTACTTACTACTTATATAGCTTTGGGGAGAGAGGAGTCTTGAATATCTGGTAAGTTTCAGGGACTTCCTGAGACTTGTGAATTGTTTTCTTTCTGAGTCTTCACAAATCTCAATTTAGAATATTCTGAGTCAAAATAACCTCCTCCCGGATGGAATTTTTCACTTAAAGTAAAATACTATGCAACAGAAAAGGCAGGTAGATCTTAGGAGCTCTCTGGCCAGCTATACTTTATGAAACAGCAAGGTTCAGATATAAGGCGAGACCCTGTCTGGAAAAATAAAATAAGGGAGAGAATGATAAAAAGAGACAACTAGCACTGACTTCTGGTGAACTCACAAGCACACATGTACATACTCATTAATTAAAAAAGTTAAAAATTAATTAAAATTTTGAGGTTGTATTTCCAAAACAAATTAATATTTTATAAAAATTCTCCTTTCTTTCTTTCTTCCTTCCTTCCTTCTTTCCTTCTTTCTTTCTTTCTTTCTTTCTTTCTTTCCTCCTTTTCTTCCTTCACTTCTATTTGTTTTTCCCATTTATTGAAAATAGATTCTTTTCTCATACAATATATCCTGACTACAGTTTCTCTTCCCTCTACTTCTCCCAGTTCCTTCCCACCTGCCCTCCTATCTCGATCCACTACCTTTCTGTCCTCATTAAAAAAGAACAGGCTTCTAAGAGATAAATATTAAAAAAAAAAACCATACAAAACATACCACCCAAATCTAACAAAGCAAAAAGCATCCAATTGAAGTTGAACAAGGAAGATGAACAAGGGAAAAAGTGTCCAAGAACAGGACATGAATAAGAGACCCACATTTTCAAACACTTGAAATTCCCACAAAATGCTAAACTGAAAGCCAAATTATGTATGAAGAGGACCTGGTGCAACCCCCTGCAGGCCCTGTGCTTGTTGCTTCTGTCTCTGTGAGCTCATAGGAACTTTACTCAACCAAATTAGAGGGTCTGGCTCTGGTCCTTCATCCCCTCAGGCTCTTAAACTTTCCATCTCCTCTTCTGCAGGTTGTCTCAACTCTGAGAGGAGAGATTTGATGGAGACATCCCATTTAGGGCAGAGTGTGTTTCAAGTCCTTGAATTCGATATATAATGTCTAAATATGGGTCTCTGTGTTTGTTCCTATTTGCTGCAGGATGAAACTTTGCTGATGATGAGTGAGTAAGGTACTGATCTATAAGTATAGCAGAATGTCATTAGGAGTCATTTTATCACTACGTTTGTTTTTTAGACCAGTAGTATTTGGTTTTATACTAGGTCTCTGGGCTATGTAGTCTCTCATTCTTGGTCATGAAAACAGTGTTAGGTATGGGTTCCATCTTACAGACTGGGCCAAAAGTCAAATCAGACATTGCTTGGTTACTTCCACAATCTTTAAGCTAACATTTTCCTGGAATATTTTGTAGGCAGGACAGCATTGTAGACCAGAGGTTTTATGGCTGAGTTGGTGTATACATTTTTCTTTTGGTTTGGTAACCTACAGAGTATTCGTCCTGTACAAGACAGTAGAACATGGCAGCGAAGGTTCTATGTAGGCATTGGCTTGGTCTGTCCATGTTAAATGAGTTGTGTGGGTGTTGTCTTCAGAAATGAGGCTTTGCTATATTTGCAATCTACTGTCTGGGCAACATCTGCTTTAAGTTTTTAAAATAATGTTTTTGTTATTTCTTTTTCCCTTTTTATTTAAAAAAATTATTCATTTTATGCACTAATCACATATCGCCCTCTCATCCCTCCTTCGGCTCCCTCCCAGCCTCGCCCCCCTGACCCGCCGCCCTCCTCCAAAAGAGTAAGGCATCCCATAGGGAGTCAGCAAAGCCTGGTACATTCAAATGAGCCAGGACCAAACCCTTCCCCCTGCACCAATGCTGAGCAAGTCTTCCCACCATAGGTAATGGGCTCCAGAAAGCCAGCTCATGCACCAGGGATAGATCCTGATCCCATTGAAAAGTACCCCTCAAACAGACAAAGCTACACAACTGTCTCCTGTATGCAGAGAGCCTAGTCCGGTTCCATGCAGTTTCTACAGCTATTGGTCTGAAGTTTGTGAGTTCCTATAAGCTTAGTTCAGTTGTCTCTGTAGATTTTCCCATCATGATCTTGACCCCACCCCCTTGCTAATATAACCCCTCTTACCTCTCTGTGACTGGACTCCCAGAGCTCAGCCTGTTGCTTGACTGTGGATTTCTGCATCTGCTTCCATCAGTTACTGGATGAAAGTTATGGTATTCACCAATCTGATTACCAGGGTAGTAGAGGTCAGGTACCCTCTCCACTATTGTTAGTAGTCTAATCTGGGGTCGTCCTTGTAGATTTCTCAGAATTTCCCTAGCACCAGGTTTCTCCCTTACACCATAATGTCTTCCTCTATCAAGATATCTCTTTCATTGCTCTCCCACTTGGTTCCTCCCCCGGCTTGACCATCCTGTTCCCTCATGTTCTCATCCTCCATCCTCTCCCCTCTATTGCACCCCCAGTCCCTAGTTTACTCATGGAGATCTCATCTATATCCCCTTCACAAGGTGATCCATGTGTCCTTCTTAGGGTCCTCCTTGTTAGCTAGCTTCTCTTCAGCTGTGTGTTGTTGTCTGGTTATCCTTTGCTTTACATCTAGTATCCATTTATGAATGAGTACATACCATGTTTGTCTTTCTGAGTCTGGGTTACCTCACTCAGGATGATATTTTCTAATTCCATCCATTTGCCTGCAAATTTCACGATGTTATTGTTTTCACAGGTGAGTAATACTCTATTGTGTATATTTGCCACATTTTCTTTATCCATTCTTTAGTTGAAGGGCATCTAGTTTATTTCCAGGTTGTGGATATTATGAATAATGCCGCTATGAACATAATTGTGCAAGTGTCCTTGTGGTATGATTTAGGATCCCTTGGGTATATGCCCAAGAGTGGTATCATTTGATCTTAAGGTGGATTGATTCTGAATTTCCTGAGAAGTTGCCATACTGATTTCCAAAGTGGCTGTACAAGTTTGTACTCCCACCAACAGTGGAGGAGTGTTCCCCTTGCTCAACATCCTCTCCAACATAAGCTGTCATTAGTGTTTTTGATCTTAGCCATTCTGACAGGTGTAAGATGGTATCTCATTCACTTTGGTTTGCATTTCTCTGATGACTAAGGAGGTAGAGAAATTTCTTAAATATCTTTTGGCCATTTAAGATTCTTCTGTTGAGAATTCTCCATTTAGATCTGTAGGCCATTTTTTAATTGGATTATTTGGTATTATGATGTCTAGTTTCTTGAGTTCTTTATGTATTTTGAAGACCAGCCCTCTGTCTGATGTGGGGTTGATGAAGATCTTTTCCCATTCCATTCTGTAGGCTGTTGTTTTGTCTTATTTACTGTGTCCTTTGCCTTACAGAAGCTTCTCAGTTTCAGGAGGTCCAATTTATTGCACTCAGTGTCTGTGCTACTGGTGTTATATTTAAGAAGTGGTCTGTTGTGCCAATGTATTCAAGGCTACTTCCTACCTTCTCTTCTGTCAGGTTCAGTGCTACTGGATTTATGTTGAGGTCTTTGATCCACTTAGACTTGACTTCTGTGCATGGCAATAGATATGGATCTATTTGCAAACTTCTACATGTTGATATCCAGTTATGCCAGTATTATTTGTTGAAGATGATTTCTTTTTTTCCGTTGTACAGTTTTGGATTATTTGTCAAAAATCAGGTGTTCATAGGTATGTGGATTAATGTGAGGGTTTTCAATTTGATTCCATTGGTCCACATGTCAGTTTTTATGCCAATACCAAACTGTTTTTATTATTATTGTTCTATAGTAGAGCTTGAGGTCAGGGATGGTGATGCCTCCACAAGTTGCTTTATTGTACAGGATTGTTCTAGCTATCCTAGGTTTTTTGTTTCTCCATATGAAGTTGAGTATTGTTCTTTTGAGGTCTGTGAAGAATTGTGTTGGGATTTTAATGGGAATTGCATTGAATCTGTAGACTGCTTTCGGTAAGATGGCCATTTTTATTATGTTGCTTCTACCTATCCATGAGTATGGGAGATCTTTCTATATTCTGATAGCTTCTTCAATTTTTTTCCTCAAGGACTTAAAGTTCTTGTTATACAGGTCTTTCACTTATTAATTCATTTATTTGCTTCTTGTGATAATGGTGCTTAAAACCAGGGCCTTATGCATATTAGGCAGGCACTATACCACCGAGATGCATTCGCAGCCCTAATAATATTAAATTCACTTGAAAGATTAGTCAATATCAATCTTGTAAGATTCTCAGGAAGCCAGTGATTCAGTGCTGGAAAACTGTTTTGGAAAATTAGGTAAATACAGATATTAAGATTTTTATTACATAATCAATTTGTGGTATATATTATGTCTATTCATGACTACTGTTGTGAAACACATGGTGCTTTCCCAAGTTTAACTCTGTTGTACTCAGGACACATGAGGAGAACTTCTCAAAGTCAGGAAAAAGTAAGACATTATGATTTTTATATTCAGAAAGTGATGAGCATATGAGCCATAAAATAAAATGTGCTAAGTTGATGTGACTGTCAACAGCCTCACTGATTATCCACACTAATCCATTATTTCCCTTCATCAGTGCAGATGTTGATTTTCCACATGATCAGCAGGAAAGTATTGTGACAGAAACTTGGAAGCTCCATGACTGAATCTGCGGTATGTGTTTGGAAAGTTTAACACACTGTGTATTTGCATGACTTAATATCACTTATCTATGGTCTATTATTTATCTTCTGCAAATGTAGTGGGAGAGATACCTTCTGATATCTAAGATGGGATTTTCTGGTTTTGTTTTTAGCATTTCTTTGTTATTTTGAGATTGCTAAAATATTACAGACAAAATTTTCAAATGCAAGACTATTGGAGTTACAATATTTCTTCACACAACTTAGGTGTCTAAGAAACATGTCTCCTATTGTTGTCTTGTATTCAAATTCTAAAGTAAGGCAAAGTAGTGTCTAAATATGATGCTAAGGATACTCCTTTCTATGCATCATTCCTGATGCCTGCCTTCTCAACGCATTAACAGAAGAGCAAAGCGGTTCCATAAATCAGAGTTTTTTTTTTAAACTCAAGCATTTCTACCACTATGTCCCATCTCCTCAATATCCAAAATTTTGTTAAAACTCTTCATCCTATACTTATTAATGCCCACTGTTAGATAATGAAACAAACAAAAAAAATTAGACAGTATTTGTGAATCTGTGATTTTTTTAATAGCATGTGTGTTAAAGAAATTCAGGCAGCAGTAAAGATTGCTAAAAATTTCACAGGCAATGCCCACAGGAAACTGTAGGTCTTAATAGAATTTATTGCTTCTAGCTAAATTTAGCCCACTTTAACCCAAGAGCCATAGATGACAAATGTTTTTTTTTTTTTTTTGTGTGTGTGTGTGTGTGTGTGTGTGTGTGTGTGTGTAAAACTTGGACTATCAGTGTGTATCACCCAACCTTGCAGGCGTTGGTCTAGTGAGAAATATCAAAAAAAAACTCTCAACTCTCATAAGTAAGTATAATAAAGGAATATCTATACATCTTGGTGGAATTAAACCCAAGACATCTTAAAAAAATAAAGCTTTTTTTTAAGGGGTCAGAAGAAAGAACATCTTGTAACATAAAGAAAACATAATGTTACTTCACCAGCATAGTAGACTAGCAGAAATTTAACATTATATATCACTTATGAGCAAAATGTATAGAAATATTTGGCATCCTCAAAATAATGCAATGCAATAAATCAATACTCCTGTGGAACTCAAGAATACCCAAAATGTAACTGAATATTGAATATTAGTGGAAAAAAAACAGATGTGATAAAATATAAAATGAAGGAATATGATCAAAATTTTCAATATAGGTTAAAGGAACAGAATCAACATTCTGAAGCATGTAAAAAATAATCACTTACTGGGTTTCAGCAGGAGACTAAGGAATATGAAAGAGAAGTGATTAGGATGGAAATGAGCAAAATTCAGTACACTTAGATGGAATTGTCAAACAATAAAAAAATTAAAGATAAAGAATTCTTTCTAGCATACAATGGAGAGGCTGGCTCGCAATTAAAAAGTGCAGTTGTAAAAACAATGACATTGATCATATCAATAGCCCTTAGATATATGATTGGCATGCACAGTAAAGAATAGATAATATTTAATGAATGTGTGTATCAAAGACTTCTTATACTTCCAAAGTATTAAATCATTTGTTCCTATAGTAAATTTATAGCTTTAGTATTTTTCACAGTTTTTATTTTAAAATTCTTTTTTTCGTATGTTAGATTTTGATCATATTCTTGCCCATCACCTAACGACTGCCATATCCTCCCTATCTCTTTATGTACCTATTTTGTGTTCTTTCTTGCTTGCTTGCTCTCTCACAAAGAACAAAAATTGAAATCGAAAACAAAAGAAAAACACGCAAGAAGATAAAACAATAATGAAAACAGGACAAAAGTACAAAAAAAAAATGAGTCCGTTTGGTGTTTGGCAACTACTCCTGGACGTGGGAGACTGCCCTGAAGTTTGGTTGATATACCCAGTGACACTCCACTGAAGACAACTTATCTCTTTCCTAGCAGGCATCAATTTCAAAATAGATTTCTTGAAAGGAGTGAGACTTTGTGACCACTTCCCTTCTCCTTGCTGGGATTTTGTCTGGTTTGAATTTGTACAAGTTTTGTGCATGCTGTCATAGTCTTGTGACTTAACATGCAACAGTCCTTCTGTGTCTGGGAGATTAATTTTCCTTGGAGTCATCCACTACCTCTGAGTCTTACAATCTTTTCACCTCCTCTTCTGTGCAGATCCTTGAGTCTTGAGGGGAGGGGTTTGATGCAAACATCTCATTCAGGGCTGAGAGCCCCACACTCACTCCCTCTCAGTACATTGTTGTTGGTCTCTGTGTTAATTACCATCTACTCTAAGAAGAAGATTTTCTGATGAGAGATGAGCTGTGCAGTGATCTATGGGAATACTAACATCATGAATCATCATTTTATAGCAATGATCTTTTAGCTGCATAATACCTATATCTATCTAGTCTCAGGTTCTTGGCAATTTTATCAGTGTCAGGAATATCTTCTATCTTAGGGAGCAGGCCTTCAACCCAACTGAAAAGTGATCACCTACTCCCATACCATTTGTAACACTGTAGCTCCAATAGCTCTTCACAGGAAGGTCGTTGTTGTAGGTTTCATAGTTTGTAGTTTGGGTGATGTTGATGAATATTTTTCTCATCCAGTAGCAGCCATACAGATATTGGCTATTTTTCTGTGTGCATGTGAGTTTACTTTCACCACTTGTTTATTCATTTGTTGATCTGTATTCGTACAGTTGCATATGTTATTTATTTACAGTGGGAGGCCATTATTTGCTAATCTACTCTGTTGCTCAATTTCTTCTGCTTCTGTCTCTTGGGATGGCATTCAATTTGTCTCTTAAGTCCTTCTGATGCTGTTGGCTTTTCTTCACTAAGATCTTCTTCCTTTCTGACATGAGTTGATGCTCCTTGCTTATCTCAAGTTTTTAAGTCCTCTTCCAACTCTTTGAGTTTGGGCTAAATTTAATAAGAATATACAAAAAACATTTTCACAGAAGCTGAAAAATAAAAATACACAAGATAAAATGGGTTATAAGTATAGCTAAAACATGTTCCTTAGGGGACAAATGGTAAGAACTAATTACACAGGTGCTTGGAAAGGCAGGAATATTGGAATATTTATCAAAATCATCAATGAAATGTCTGATAAATCTATAATAATTTAAGTTGTTCCAATTGAATTACTATCATTATACTACAGCAGTAATATAAAAGAATATATAGTACAGAGCTCAGAAATTTGTAAAAGGATTCAATAAAAGCACTCTGTGAACTATTAGCATGAAAAGGATGGGTTAGCTAATAA
>CABHPP010143702.1:17914-32789 GCA_902168425.1 Peromyscus attwateri
GAGAGAGAGAGAGAGAGAGAGAGAGAGAATAAGGATTAAGGATTGTTTTCAATTTAATATCTAAATAATATATGAAAGAAAGGACAGAGTTGAAGAAAATACCTGTGAAACATAGTATACTTATCATCAATGCTTATAAAATTTTAAGTTCTGTAATAAATTTCTTAAAAGGAAACAAGTCTATGCCTAAGCAGTTCAGACAAGAAAATCCAAATGGCAAATGAAAATACAGTTGAATCTTAGTAAGTAATAGAAAGAATTATGCCAAATATTCCAGCAATTTGATATGATTCTTCAATCTTCTAGATGAGTAGCTTTCTCAGATTCTTGCAGTTCCTATTTTGGCAAATGTACATGAAAACAAACTGAAGCATACATTCATACATAGTGATGCAGCAGTTTAGAGACAATATGGACAGCTTTTAATAACCTTAAAAATGAATTTATTCTATGACCCAGTAATATATTGTCTGAATCTGTGTACAGGAAAGCTTCATGGGTTAACTTAGGACATTATTTATTAAGGTGACTATCCAAGTATGCCTAAAGAGGAAAAAGCATGACATCACTATGAAAATTAACGTGGAATTCTTGATAGAAATTATAAAGAATAGACTCTACATATTACTAATGAAAGATCTCAGGTATGTATTTCAGAAACATGTATAATATATTTTTAAAAGTATTGTACATAAGCTATGTATTTATACAAATATTGTACATAAGCTTACACAGAAATTGATGGTTTGAGGAAGATATTTGCAATGAGGTGAAATTTTGGTTTATGAATGGGAGAAGACTTTGTCATTGATAGCTTCTCTGAGATAGCTTAGAGTTGTGTAAGATACATTAACACATTCCTAATATTAAACCTAGACTGAAATAACCACAAAAGAATAAGCATGGCTTAATTCTCCAGGTCAGTATACTGAATGATACAATATAGTTAATCTATATAACAATATCCATATAAAAAAGTTTAGTGGGGTGGGCCTAAACATGATAATGCTTCTCCTAGAACATGGGTTGCTTAATAAAAAAGTGCCGTGCTAGGTGTGGGATACTTGCCCTTGAATTGGGGATTAATGGTAATCTGGAGACCCACAAAACAACATAGGCTATTTTCCTTGTTATCAGTTGTCTACCAAAACTTGATGGTAAGATGCTATTGCTGAAGACACCATAAATTTAAGTCACAAGATGTGGAGAAATTAAGTTGGTACTAACCAAGGATCCTCCCTGATGGGTAGATTTTTTTTTTTAATACTGGAAGATGCTATGATAGGCTACTGGGCAAAAATGTCGTCAACAGAGTTTATCAGCAAAGAACTCTGTGAACTACAGTTAGTCAGCATGACAAGATACGGCCATGGGTGTAATAGTGCCATGAACGATATGGGGATAACAAAGAGCTATCTAGTTAGATTTAAAATCCACTCCAAAGGATAAAATTCATGCTTAGTACAGAAAATCCACCCAATAACCCATGATTATGGATCTCACAGGATTCAAATGTGAACCTAGTACTATTATTCTACTAAATGGACATAATGTCTTCCTAAGTAATTACCCCAATGTCTAAAAATAGTTGATCAAGCCAAGAAAATTCCTATATTGATGTGGAAAACGTTTATGAAGTCACATCCCTATCTTAAGAGCTATTGGCAACTGAGGGCTTCTGATTATGCGTCTGTCTATCTATCTATCTATCTATCTATCTATCTATCTATCTATCTATCTATCCAGATATATATATATCTTCACTGTGATCCAGGTAGTTCAACAATGGCTTCTCACCAGCAGAAAGTCAAAGAACCTATAGTTGTTCAGTCCATGAGGTTGCAGTCTTCAGTATATGCCAGAATCCTGAATAAGTAGGCTCTATTGCCATTGAGGAAATGGACTTGTCAGTGAGTGACAGGAGAAGCAGGCCAAGAGCAAAAGATTCCTTCTTCTATGTTGTTTATATAGGCCATGACCAGAGAAACCTGGCTCAAATTAAAAGTGAATCTTCCCACCACAAAAGATCTTGATTAGAAGTGGATTTCTCCATCTCAAATGATTTACTTAGGGAAAATCCCTCACAGGTGTACCCAAAAGCTTGTGCTTTTGTTAATTCAAGATGTAGTCAAGTTGCCAACCAAGAATAGCCATCACAGAACTCTATTTGTAGATGGGATACTCAAAATATGGGTCTACTTTTAAAATCCCTGTAGAAAGACTAATAATGTGCCATACCCACTTGGGAAAGATGGAGACAGGATACTCTAAGCTGTGAAGGCATGCTACCTGCAGTAACCAAATATAACTATAGAGGCAGCACCGCCCAAACTCTTTGGGTGCTAACTCCTGCTGTGGGTGGACAGAGTGCTGGAGAGTTAAGATATGTTGTCTGCTCAGTCAGGGTTTAAATTTTCTTGATCTGGTTGTTCACTTACCTCTTTCAGAAGAGGAATATCTACTCTATGCTTTGTTATCCATTGTATTATTGAAGATAATAACATTTTTCTTTAATCTTAGAGGTTCATAGCCGGAGGTTCTTTGCCTCAGTTGGGCTTCATGTCTCATGACATTTAATTCCTGGCTTTGGTATATTGAGCTGATGCTTTAAGATAGAATGTCTATTTGACTTGAGTTTAGGAGGGTCAGGGGAGAGATGCATTGGTGGGAGTATTTGTTCACTCCAAAACTCAAGGTGAAATTTAATCTCCGAAGTCTTAGATTTATGGTATTTTGTAAGTGAGGCCTTTGGGAGGTAATTAGGATTAGGTGAGGTCATGAGGTGGGAACCTCATACATTAGTGGTTTTTTACGATGTGAGAGAGAAAAGCAAGTTAGCAAGCTTGTTTTGTCTTCAGCATGGCTGTGCTATGGCAGGACTCAGCAGAAATGCCTTTCCCACATGCTCAACAGATGTCTATGTGATGAACTTTCAAACCTGTGAGATAAATAAATCTCCTTTCTTTATAAGTTGCTTGACCTCTGGTATTCATTTCTAGAAACAGAAACCAACCAGCACATTTAGTGCTTTCTTTCTTTCTTCCTTCTGTACTTTCCATTATTTTCTGTCTGCGGGATCAACATTTTCATATTGGTAAATGAGGACATGAAACATCATGAAAGTTTGGGGAGTTGAAGAGAACTCGCTGTGTTAAAGATTGACAAGATGTTCTTTACACACCAACACAAAGACCAGGCTACTACTACGCAGGATGCCCTTTGCACAAATGGACTGCACACTAGCAACACAGCGGTAGGTACACAGGTCTACAGACAAACACACATAGGCAGGAGGAAGAAGATGGCAGAAAGAAGGCTCAGAGAAAGGTCTCTCATCACAAGGTCACATTTTTTATAGAATAACACAAAACTTCCAGTCAACAAGATCTAATTATATGAAAGATTACATCAGTATTTACTCTGGGATTCCTGGACATCTGATGTCAGCCGTTTTGTGCTGACTCAGAGCCCCCAGGATGCCCAGTGTCATTCATGCTTTAACTGAGTTCTACCCAGTATCCATCTTAACACCATGGTGTCTAAACTTAAGCTGGCTGTTACAGGCTTTGGTTTGCAATACTGGTTCATCTTTCTTTTATTTTTTTATATTTTTTTACTTCTTTCTATGATGTAACTTCTTTAGATTTTGAAGAAAAAAATTGAATAATGATCACTAAAATACAAAGGAATGAGTGTTCTTTATTGTTTCCTCAACTGTGGATTCGTCTTGTGTCTACCCACTTTTAGGTTCCTATTTCCAAATTGCATGCGGAGCTGTGTTATTCCACACAGTACCATGTTTCCAGGTCTCACAGGAGAAAAGAAAACTTGTTGAAGTTACTTTTTTTTCTTTTTTCCTGTTGAGTCACAGAGTGGAGTCAAAAGTTCACAGTATGCTGTCCTCCACACAGTGCCCATCTGTGCTTGCTGTTTTATGAACTATCTGAGGACAGAAAGAGCAGAAGCATAGCTGTCGGTCTGTGGTAACATGAAATTAAACAGTACAGCTGTTCAGAAACCTCTATGGTTCCAATTGTTTAACAAATTATTGTTAAATCCGTAATAACAGAATCACAGAAAATTATCTTTTGTTCTTGCGCTAAACAACGTATGCACACCCACACACATACCCTCATGCATGTACGCACACACACATACATACACACACACACACACACACACACACACACACACACACACACACACGCAAGTACACACATACACCCTGGCTTAAAGTGAAGGAAAATAAAACTTTATATTGCCAGTAATTACTCATGGAGTCTCAAAGTCTAAGATTTAATGTTATAAACTTGTCAGCAGGTGCTCTGTGAATGCTGAGCTGAACTATGTTCTGAAAGATCTTGCTGTGCCCTTTGGAATAAAGCCCACAACAATAAAGGAAAGGGAAATTAACTATTAAGACACCTTGGGCAAATGTTCCCCGAGTTGGGATCTTAGATGCGTTTGCTATGTTCTTTGCTTGCCAGCGATTATTCTTTGTACAAAGCAAAGTGACAAATGTTTTCTAAAGTTCCCTGGTGAGTTTCCTCAGCTCGTAAAATGTGAGGTTGAAATGGTTTACTTAATAAAAAAAATGTCTCTTCATCGAAGTAAAACGTATTGAAAGTTAAAGTTTTAAGTCTATAGGTTTCTATCACTTTAGGAGCAACACAACTACCTTCAAGCAAAGGCATATTTTGGTTTCCTTTTTTCTCTCCTTTTTGGAAGTTCATTTTCTTATGAAGTGTGAGGGTCCTTTTATCCACTTTGGCTAGGATGCTGAGCAAAACAGGTTTGGAGTAGAATTCCCTGTAGAAATGTTAACTGTTATTGAAGAATTGTATTCATTTTTGGCAATGGCTTAGGATTATTGGCAATGAGAAGCTATTGATTTTAAAAAATATATACATTCTATAAATGGATTTTTTTAAATTGATCCTTTATGTGATATCTTTGAAAGTGAAAATTCTACATAGAATGTCATCAAATTAAAGAGTCCTAAAATGAGACAAGTGGTATTTTCCTTTGGGGTGATTATTTTGATATCCACAGGACACATGGCTAGAAATGGAAGGATCGGCTGATTATCTTTTTGGCTGGTTGATACATCTTTCCCAGTGTTATATGTGGTGAAGTTATCATTTAAAAATATAGAGGTTTTCAAAATTTGCTTAACACTTTACAACTCATAAAACCTCTGAGACATAGTGAAACCTTCTTCTTTGGGACCTAGCGACCTTCCTCTTTTCCATGTGCAATGGTTCTGTTCATCGCGACCGCCTGGACAGTGCTTCATAAGAAGTCAGTCTAGCTGCGAGCAGAGGAGTCTCACATGCAACAATATTGAGCTCTACTCAACTCATAGAACCCATCAAGATCTGTCCTTGAATCACAACGTTTGAGAGGACCTGAGTGCCCAAGGTAGGAGGAATGCCTTTAGACACTACTGGACTGTGTTTTTAGCCTCTATTGACGATGGGAGATGATACCTGGGTATGGATAAGTTGATAGTGTTCCTTTTCAACGAGAAGATGGGGAGGAAAAATTGGATGGCTTTATTTGATTCTGTATGTTAAGAACAGAACTCAGAAGGGAAAAAATAGTAATTAGATTGATTCTCTCCTCTTCAGGTTCCTCCTAGATAAGCCCGTTTGTGCTCCAATAACTCTTTTTCCTGTCTGTAACAATCCTAGCTGCAGCTGCCTGCTTATGGACAAGGCTGCCTTCCATTCTGCTGCCTCTGTGGATGTCTGGGAGAGGGAGAGAGGAGTAAATGAGCTTATATAGTGTTGGATGAAAGGTACGAGAAGTAGATGAATCTCGCAAAGAGATCAAAATCAGAATGGGAGCATAATAAACTCCTTTAAGCATTGTGCGGCATTTTCCATGAGCTGCCACGGGAGGGAAAGAGGGCCGAGAGAGGAGGTTAAACAAATGGTACTCCACCACCAAGTAACGAGAGAAGAAATTCAGTCCTCCCACCCTTGGAATGATGAGTATAATAAACAAAGTAATATCAGTAAAGCATAAGCAATTTCCTCTAAACACGTGATAAATGAAATAAGCCATTTGTTTTCAATAAAATTGCAAAAATCTACATTTCCTACTTGCTTGACTTTGTTTTGCCCTGAGTCTGTGGTGGAACCCCTTCACCAATTCTTTTGAATTTACCTGTTCATTCCTGGCTTACAAAGAATTTCTCATTTTTTTTTTATCTTTCCACTCGATTTTCTTAGTGTGGGTTTCTGAAATCAGGGACTGATTATGATTAACACTCCATGTTTTGCTACAGTACTAATGGAATAGAAAGTACATGTTCTAATAAGCAAATGCCTGCTTTGCCCTTTCTTCATCCCTCCCTGCCTCCTTCCCTTGCTGCCCTGGCCTTTCAAGTTAATATCAAAACTAGACAAATATTGTCATACATCAGGTCTCTAATTTTCTTTGATAAAAGGTTTAACTTTGACACCAATACTTCATAACTGGAGAACAAAAAAAAATCAAAAGATATACATCAAGCAAAGTAGAGAGTTTTCAGAGAGAAAATAACAATTATAACGAACATGGAGAGTTTGTGGAGATCATTAAGGGAAGTAAAGTCACGTGTGTGTGTGTGTGTGTGTGTGTGTGTGTGTGTGTGTGTGTGTGTGTTGTGACATATAGAGATGTGGTAATTTAGGAAAGATGGAACTGAATTATTTGGCTTACCAACCACCATGTAAGATCCTCCCTACAGGGGTGTTAACAAGTCTATACTTCATTCCAAGTATAATCAAAAGTCATCATCAGACTTTAAGGGGTGGGGGTATACAATATGGGTTTAAAGCATTCTTGCTAAGTCAAGTAAGAGTTATTAAGGGAATATTAAAGCTGAAAAAATTTTTTCATGACCCATTCTAACAATCAGACAGTAATTTAACCACCATGGTCAGCAGCAATAAAGAAAATAAACATGTTTATTGGTGAAATTACTAAGGCCACTCCACGTAGTTAAAAGGAAGATTTATTTAGTGGGTAACTTACAAATGAAGGGATAGGTAGGTGGCTGGTTCTGGAAAAGACACAGCGCAGTCTGGCGGTGTTCTCTGGAGAACACTCCTTGGTCTACCTCTCTCATCCAGGTCCAGCAAACAAGAGAGCGCCGCGCGTCCCGATCTCAGGTCTTCAGCCTTCCCTTGGCCCCGCCTTGTAGGCGTGATAGTTACGGAAGCCTTAATGGGGTTTGTAACTTCCAGACCAAAGCTGGAATGGCTACCCACTACACATGTTGGCTTAGAGAATAGGCTTTATATCAGGTGGTGGCAAAAAGAAAAACAAAAATGAAAAAAAAAAAAAGCACTTAATCTGGAATCAGAGTCAGTCTGGCTGGGTTGATTCTTAAGGTTGAAGCTCATTAGAATGTTTCTGTCATTTGTAGCGTACCTTCTCTAGCCAGAGACTAGAATATAGTGGTGAAGGCTCTGGGCAGTCACCAGCTCAATCTCTCTACAAGTGAACTGTGTGAATATTGTCCTCAACAACGCCCTCTGCTGTCAGTTTTCAGAGAGCAACCTCTGTCCTAGTATCAACCTAGAATTTTAGGCATCTCTACTGGACCCCATTGACCAAAAATCAACTGAATGCAAACCCAATCCCACCAGTTTAAACACTACATCCTACATTACTAGGAGTCATCACTAGAGTCACCCTCGTGGATTCCAGAATGTTCCCACTGCACAAAGTTTTCACACCCCTCCCAATGCTCCCAAGTCCCAGCCGTCTCTCCATGCATTATCACCCTCCATCCCTTGATTCCTTCCCACTCCCATACAGACCCACACCCAGGTCACCTGCAAAATTTATTCTGTTCCTTTTCCCAGGGAGGTCCATGCATTCCCCTAGAGCCTTCCTCATTACCTACCTCTCTGGGTCTGTGGAATGTAGCTTGATTATCATTTACTTAAGAGCTAATATCTACTTCTAAGTGAGTACATACTATGTTTGTCTTTCTGAGTCTGGGTTACCTCACTCAGAATGATTTTTTTTTAGTTGCATCCATTTGCCTTCAAATGTCATGATATCATTTTGTTGTTGTTTTGTTTTGTTTTTTAACAGCTGCGTAATACTCCATTGCATAAATGTACCACATTTTCTTTATCCATTCTTCAGCTGAGAGACATTTAGGTTGTTTCCAGTTTCTGGATATTATGAATAAAGCCACAATGAACCATAGTGTCCTTGTTGTAGTAGTAGAATAGAGTGTCCTGTGGGTATATGCCCAAGAGCTGTATAACTGGGTTTTGAGGTAGATCAGTTCCCAACTTTCTGAGGTTTTACTATATTGACTTCCATAGTGGCTGTCAGACACAAACCCAGCCACCAAATCCTCGTCCTACAATCTGTTCTGCCTGCAAGATGTGCTGAGGCAACGGTGGCTCAGAACTTGCCTGAGCGGCCAACTACTGTTTGGTTTGACTTGAGGCCCACACCACAAGAGGGAGCCCATACCCCAAATTGCATGGATGGCCAGGAACTTGCGACTGGATAGCCCACAGACCTAAGGTAGAATCAAACACGACTGACCAATTAAAAAAGAATCAACAAAAATGATTCCCAATGATATTCTGCTATACTCATAGATCGGTGCTTTGCCCAGTCATCATCACAGAGGCTTCCTCTAGCTGTGAAGGGATCAGGTGCAGAGACCCACAGCCAGATATTATGTGGAGACTAAATTGGAGGTCCCTGTTGGGGCCTCCTCTCAGAGACAATGAAACTTGGTCCCAGTGCAGGAGGAAAGACCGTGGGTATCAGAGGGGATGAAGGACCTCAGGGGAACATGGCCCACAGAATCAACTAAGCAGGGCTCACAGAGACTGAAACAGCAAGCGTGGGGCCTACGGGGGTCTTGACCAGGTCCTCTGCATCTATGTTATGGCTGTTAGCTTGGGGTTTTTGTGGGACTCCTAACTGTGGAAGTGGGTGTGTGTAGCAGAATCTTAAAAGTTCTTATTAATAAAATCAAACCTGGCCAGGTATTGGGGTGAACAATGGAAGGTCAGAGACAGAATAAACCACAGCTAACATCACCTGGCCAACTTCTCGGCTGGTCTTGTTTCCTCAGACTGGAGGCCTCTGAGTCCTAATCCAGAATGGGTCTCAGCTGAACTGCTGCTAGAAGCCTGAAATCTTAACCAGCCACATGCTTAACCAGGCCAAATGCTTCTCCAGGCCAAATGCCTCTAGTTTCTGGTCCTCACGCCTTATATACCTTTCTGCTTTCTACCACCACTCCCTGGGATTAAAGGAGTGTGTCACCATGCTTGGCCATTTCCAATGTGGCCTTGAACTCACAGAGATCCAGAGGGTCTCTGGAATGCTAGGATTAAAGGCGTGTGCTACCACTGCCTAACCTCTGTTTAATATTGTGGCTGTTCCGTCTCTGACCCCAGATAAGTTTATTAAGGTACACAATATTTTGGGGAACACAATACCACCACATTTTTTGGGGGGGTAAATGCTGGAAGGTCAGAGAAATAAAACAAGCCACAGCTATCTCACCTCGCTGGATCCTCAGTCAGTCTCTGACTCTTTTGCCTGCTCTTGGCTCTCTTTTCCTCCTATTGGGTTGCCTTGTCCAGTCTGGATATAAGGGCTTTTGCCTTGTCTTATTGTACCTTATTTTGTCCCCTTTGGCTGTCACCTCTTGGAGGCCTGCTGTTTTCTGAAGAGGAAATGGAGGGGGAGTGGCTCTGGTGGAGAAGGGAGCTGGAGGAACTGGGAGGAGTGAAGGGGTGGGAAATTGTGGTCAGGATGCATCGTATGAGAGAAGAATCTATTTTCAATAACATTTTAAAAAGCACACACAAATCTCAATATAGGGCAGTCATTCAATGTGTATTTCCTTTGATCATCCTTACAGAAAGGAAAATAAAATTTTCTAGATATTTTATGAATATGGACAAGATATTTCCCATCAACTATTTGGAGCAAAGTCTGTACATGGTCAGTACAATAGCTACTAGGGTCACTGTTGTAAAACTGGTCATACAGGAAGGAAAAAGAGAAGAAGAAATCGAAACCCCTTAGCTTGAGTATTGGGTTATGCCCTCTGTGCCTCAATATAATATCATGACAATATGAGGCCAGGGTTATGGTGACAAGCACGCATAAGGAACTCTTAGCCTGGGCTTTTTGCCAGGTGTACTTCACATAAGCTGCCTACAGGGGCACCTGTCATGAACTGTGTCTGACATGCGAATGCGTAATTTATAGGAGACTATATAACTTTAGATGCTACTATGACAAAGACCTCAAGAAAAATAAACGTCACATGATAGGTTCAATTATAGAAGATGATTTGAGAATATTTACAAGACAAGGAAACGAGGGATGGAGACCTAGTCTTCTACCTAGTTAGAGTTCAAATAGAGGAAACTGATGCAGGGAAGAGTATGACAAAGGCGTGCATGATGGAGAGGAATGAACAATAGATACTGATTTTAAATTTTAAATAGAAATAATGAGAAGTGGTTTGCGCTAATACGTGGCAACAGGGTCAAGATTCACTGACCCATGAGGATAAATGTTCTCACTTTTAAATTTTTTAGAAATTGTATTAAAACATATTTAAAGAGCATGGTTCTTTTACTAAGAGGAACTATTTTCTATTACTTATGATGAAGTTTAATTCTGACCTTTAGTTCTAGGCTTTTGACCTTACAAGGTCATCTGTATCACAAGAAAGACAGTGTTTCTCAAATACAGAAGTAAAAAGTATGCTGCTGTCAGCATTGGGAGCTTCTCTCTTTGGCTAATTATTGCTGCATTCTCTATTCTTTCTCCTCAAGATACCTCATGCAAAACACAAGAATTTTCTCTTGTTGAAAGTTAGTGTCAAAATACATCTTTTATATTTTTAAGATTAATTTATCTGATTAAATTCCACAAATAAATTTAAGAAATGCGCTTAAAAGAAAGTGTTCATGAAGCATGTTGTCTTAAGATGGGAACACCGTTCTATTTCTCCTACTAAGGAGAAATGGTGGCCTATTATAAACATTATGTTATTAATGTTACAATTATTGAAACAAAACAAACGTCAGAGACCGTATTTATTGAGCACCTACTAAGTGACACTGATAACGTTTGTTAACACAAACCTTGTAATTAACACACGAATCCTGAAACAGTTGTAAGGACCGTGTAACTGTGGAAATTAATAAGGAAAGAGAGCCAGGTCTGGAAGACACGACTAATAGGTAAGATATATCTGGAAGATATATCTCCCATACTACAGGATGAGAGCACACATAACACAGCACTCTGACATCCTGGAGGAAGACAGCACAATCACCGTTGAAGCTTATGTTCATGCTGCATTTGTAAAAGAAGGACCACGGTGGTCCAGAACATCCCTAGAGTCTGTTAGCGAAGATGGTTTCACTAAACGCTTGAGGCTTCTGACTCTTCTCTAGGGTCGTTATGTCACTCTATGTCACTTTCTTGTGACATCAGTTTTAGCAAAGAACTTGAGAGTCAGTTTGGCAGGAGGGGCCTCTTCCCTGTCCACATTTTCTGACATCTACTCATCCTGACTATCGACTGCTCTTCAGTATCTGGTCATTTTCTTCATTCTTTAAGCGACATCCAAGCACTTGCCACTTTTTAGATTTTAGATTTATCTACCCACTTTTTAGTAGTTTAGCTGGAAAGGTGTTTCCTCTTAGACATTTGTCATCAACTGAGCATTTCCTTTCTCTTTGATGATAAAGCTCTACTAATGCTATAACTGGAGATGAGCACACACTTCTCCCAAATCTCTCTCTCTCTTTCTCTTCTTCTGCAAAATCCATTTTCAGCAGTTCTTAAAATACCTATGTTCTCTACCAATTTCCGTGATGATCCTGATTTTTGTTACTGACTTCAGTAATGGTACATTATTAAGCCACCTACTTTTGTGTGCATGTGTGTGCTTACATTTCTCCCATGCATAAGACTGATACATATTTATCCTATGCTCTTCCTGGGAGAATATAACATAATATATTCAATAAACATAAACCTTAATGTATAGGTGGTCAGTAAATGTTCAGTACTCATACTTAAGAAAATGATGAGATAATCTGGTTATAACTTATTATTTGCACTCATAATAATGGAACTAAAATTATCCAACCTGGTAGAGACAGAAGCAATGGCACAGCTATTTTTTGAACTAAAGTCTCCATATACAACATAAGAACCCAGCATTAATTCTTTATCAATATAGCATAGATGTAGGAAATTGAGAGTGAACTGGATCTTATTAACAAGGTGAAAAATTTTTAAAAATTTCTTCCCATCCAAACCACGCAAGATCTCCATTTGATTACATTTGTCTTAATTTTCCAGATGTTATTTAAGACGAAGGTGTTTCTCAGTTGTGATAAACCTGATGTATAATGTACTCACATAAATGAAGAACAAAACCAACTACTTCATATTCATTAGTATTATGTTAGCACTGTACAAATGGGTGACTCTGAGCTCCCATAGGGAACCTCCTGTCGGGATGAGTAAAACATTACCCATCTCAGTAGGAGGTCCCCTACAGGAAGTAAAGAGCTCTCCACAGGAGACTGAGGAAAAGATTGCAGAAACCAGACTGCAAGTTAGAAGGAGGAGCTGCATTACTCAAAGCTAATCTCCAGTTCCCACAATTTCATTTCAAGGAAAGTAGTCATCCAACAAGGAATAGATAAGTAACATTATTCCTTTTCCTACAACTGAATATTAGGTAGTGATACAGGTCTTTGAACTTTGACTTTTTACATTGAAGCATATGAATATTAAACACCCACAACTTCCAGCAACACAGCCAGAATACGCCTAACCCACCCGACGCCATCACAGGCTTACAAGGACTTCAAATATCACCAAGACCAATGACCACTTCTAAGACTAGTTCAAAGTATTTGGTCTTACTGAGTCTTTTGGCCTCTGATATCTACTTGAAAGTTTCCTTCAAGGAAGCACTCATGATTTCGTAAACATTGTGTCAGTCTCTTAAGATTACTGGAAAAGAGGATGAAGATGGAGTCTAGTCCACAGAGTGCTGGCCTAGCATGTACAAAGCCCTGGCTTCTAGCATTCACAATATCTCATAGTTCAGGTGTGGTGGTTCATACCTGTATCCCAGCATTCAGGAGGTGAAGGCAGGAAGAACAGGAGTTCAAGGCCAACCTTGGCTGTATAGTGAGTTCCAGACTAGCTTAGGGTACATGAGACACTGTACCAAAGGTTAAGAAAATCTACAAACCACTATTCATTTAAAAGTAAATATTTTTAAATATTTAAACCCATTTTTTTTCTGTTTAAAAATAGGAACTCACAAACTTTAGACTGATATCTGTGGAACCTGCATGGGACTAGACTAGGCCCTCTGCATACAAGAGACAGTTGTGCAGCTTGGTCTGTTTGAGGGGCTCCTGCAGTGGGATCAGGATCTATCCCTGGTGCATGAGCTGGATTTCTGGAACCCATTACCTATAGTTGGACTCCTTGCTCAGCCTTGATGCAGGAGGGAGGGGCTCAGTCCTGCTCAATTGAATGTATCAGGTTTTGCTGACTCCCCGTGGGAGGCCTTACCATTTTGGAGGAGGGGATGCAGAGTGGGTAGGGGGGAAGGCTGGCAGAAGAGCAGGAGGAGGGATGAGAGGGGGAATCTGTGGTTGGTATGTAAAATGAATAATAAAACTGTTAAATAAAAAAAAGAACTTCTGTGTAAGAACTTTAGTTTTATTCTGTTTCTCTTTAAAACTTACTAACAATCATGAGTCTAAAAATAACAGATGGGCTTAATAGTTCAAATATGTGCCGGGCAGTGGTGGCACATGCCTTTAATCCCAGCACTCGGGAGGCAGAGGCAGGCGGATCTCTGTGAGTTAGAGGCCAGCCTGGGCTACCAAGTGAGTTCCAGGAAAGGCACAAAGCTACACTGAGAAACCCTGTCTCGAAAAAAAAAATAGTTCAAATATGTTAGAAACCAAAGTTTGAAAATGGTGTCACAACATTCTGCATTATAGAAATTACAACAAAAAAGGCTTATTGTGATATTAAATATGTTACCTTCAGCACTGTCATCATCATCATGATTCTTATTCTTGTTATACAATATAATTACGGATTTTGGTTTTCCTTCCTGGGAGTACATAGGAAACAAGAGAGAAACCTCAACTTAGAGAAAGGCTGAAGACTTTCTTAATTCAGAAAATGCAAAGTCTACAAAACCAGTGTGAAGAAAAAACAAAACAAAAACATCCTGTGGCGACTTAGGGCTAAGTAATAAATAAAAAAAGTAAAACATGAAACCAGTTTTGTTCAAGGTGAAAATAACACTTGACAAATGTAAGAATATAAATTGATATTTCTTTTGTAGAAATCATATTGGCAGTGAGCTTCAAGAATGATTCTACTCATTAACCCTGTCTTTCAAAACATATCATAAGGGAAGAATCAGAGATGTCAAAGATTCCCTTTTTTATTATAGTCCAGACAGAATGAGCACTGTACTTTGTTAAAACAAGCTCCTGGGCTGGCATCTGAAAATGTCAAATCAGCATCACTATCTTGACACACAGCTATGTTTTTTTTTGTTGTTGTTGTCCAATATCAGATAACTTAATACAGAACTAACCTGTCTCTATATGCTGATCAACAAATATATGTAGAATTCAGCTGTAGCTGAATTCATATCTCCAGTACAGACTGCTTTCTTCAGATTCAGGCTTGTTCAAATTCTGCCTATCCATCTTTTCAATTTGAAAGTCTAGCAATCATCACAACCGAATGTGTCTAGCTTTTCTTACAATTTCCCGTTTCTTGGGCTTAGATGTTTGGATCTTTTTTTTTTTTT
>CABHPP010143703.1:0-21499 GCA_902168425.1 Peromyscus attwateri
GAGCTCACAATCTTTTTTAGTGGCTTAAAAACAGGACAATACTAGTCGGGTGGTGGTGGCTCATGCCTTTAACCCCAGCACTTGGGAGGCAGAGACAGGTGGATCTCTGTGAATCCCCGGCCAGCCTGGTCTACATATTACATTCCAGGACAATTAAGGCTACACAGAGAAACCCTGTCTCAAAAAAAGAAAAAAAAAGAAAAGAAAAAGAAAAAAAAAAGGACAATGGACAATATGAGGCCTGTCTGCCCCATCCTACTACTGAGACCTCATCTACTTGTGTACCTCTGAATCTGGCCCAAACTTTCTCACCAGACCCTCCTTCCTCCATTGCTTATCCTGCTCTAAAAGTACTTGGGAAATGTGTAAGTCTTTTCATTTAATAAACACTTACTGAGCACCTATTAAGTGTTAGACAGCCACACAGAGGACACAATGGCTAACAAGCTGGCTAGGTCCCTGATCTCCTGTCTCCCACTCTCATTCCTTTCCCTGGCTCCATTAGTTCCCTCTCTTCAGAACATCTTGCCTTTTCTGCCGTCCCTCAAAAAAAGCAGACAAATTCCTATTGACCCACCAAGACCCAGATCGCAATCTTACTTCCTCCTCATTACTGTCTACAGCTCCCTGAGGATAGCATTGCAGACATTTAGTAACCAGTCTGGAGATCAGAATGGGTACACCAGCTGTGACCTACGAGTCCACCAGTGTATCCAACCTGAGCCGCTGCCCTGTCTCACTGTGAACAGTAAACTCCCCATCAGTGGGGGCCCCCAGTGTCATACAAGTACTGAGGTACCACCCTTTCTACCTACAGGGGTCTCCCATCTTGTCCTCCTCAGAACCTTCCCACTACAGTCACACCAACCAACACACATGGATGTGACCAGGAGCTTCTGATAGAGGAAGCAGCTCTTCTTAGTTATCCAGAACGCTCAGAACGCAGGCGAAAGTTAGTAGACATTGAGCAAATCTCCAGGACGTGAATGAGCCAGGGTAAGACGCAGTCACCTTAATCCCATATGATTCCCTGAACACTGTCCCTGTTCAAGTCAAGAGCCTTTCAACTTTAAGACTCAAAGCTCATTTAATATGTAGTAGTCCCATTTCCCTTATTTTTGAATTTTCCCTTAATTGTTATTACATTTGGTTAGTGGTGTGTGTGTGTGTGTGTGTGTGTGTGTGTGTGTGTGTGTGTGTGTTATGTATACTTCACAGCTCATGTATGGAACTCAGAAGACAACTCATGGGACTCACTTCTCTCCTTCTACCACATACATATTTATGGGGTAAATGTAACTTTTTACTTTCTAGATATTTGTTTTATTTTTTTATTATTATGTATGTGTATAAGTGTATGGGAGTGCAGTGCTCACAGAGGCCAAAGGAGGGAGTCAGGTTCCCCGGAGCTAGAGTTACAGACAGCTGTGAGCCACCTAAAACGGGTGCTGGGAACTGAACTCAGGTCCTCTGGAAAAATGGTATGTGCTCTTAACTGCCGAGTCATCTCTCCAGCTGCAGGATGATATTTTATGTTTACATTTTTAAGCAATGAAGTTAACCTAATGTATTCATTGCCTCACATATTTGTAATATTTTGTAGTCAGAACACATAAATGTACTTCTGTAGCGATTTTGAAATATATAATAAATTATTAACTATAGTCACCATACTATGCAACAGGTGTATCAAATGTCTTCCTTTCTTTTAGTTATTATTTTTCTTAGTCTAACACTCCTAGGATGCATTTCTTTATTCCTTCTTATTTTTCACTTCCTGGTTTCCAGCTTCCAACACAACAGTATTGTTGTTGGCTGAACTGTGCTCTTCTAAAAACCCATGAAGTCCTAACGACCAGTACCTCAGAATGTCACTGCATCGGGAGATGACATCTTTGAAGAGGTCATTGTGTTGAAGTGAAGTCTTCTGGGTCGGCCCTCGTCTACTCTACCCATTATCTTTGAATGAAGAAGTAAGGTCTCGGACACTGAGAGCAGGAAGACAATGTGAACGTTCTCAGACAAGACAGCCACGTGTGAGCTGAAGAGAGAGGCCGCACAAGAAACCAATCCCACTGACATCTTGACCTCAGACTTCCAGGCTCCAGAATTGAAAAATGATAAATAAATAGATTTCCATCATGATAGCCAGTCAGGCTCTGATGCTTTAGTACAGCAGTCCTAGCAAATGAATGTATCAATCTCCCTCACAGTGAACAGTTGCTAATAGCAAATAACACAGATTTTCATTGTGAATGCATTACCTTCAAGGAAAATGAAAACTTCTTGATGTTGGTGGTTATGATCTTTATTCTCAAGACTCCCATAAAGCTCAGCACCATTTATATACATAGCAGATACTCACCAATATTTAGAACCCACTCCTGAAGTGGCAGAACATATGGAAAGCGTTCTTTATCTTCACCCATGTCAGGGTTTCTCGACCTGAGCACTTGTCCTAGTCAGGGTTACTATTGCTATGATAAAACGCTATGACCAAAAACAAGTTAGGGAGGAAAGGGTTTATTTGGCTTACCCTTCTGCATCCATAGTCCGTCACTGAAGGAAGTCAGGATAAAAACTCAAACGGGGCAGGAACCTGGAGGCAGGAGCTGAGGCAGAGGCCATGGAGGAGTGCTACATACCAGATTGCTCCCCATGGCTTGCTCAGCCTAATTTCTTATAGAACCCAGGACCACCAGCCCAGGGATGGCCTCACCCACAGTGGGCTGGGCCCTCCACCATCAATCCCTAATTAAGAAAATGCCCTACAGCCTGGTCTTAATGGAGGCATATTCTCACTTGAGGGTCCCTCCTTTCAGATAACTCTAGCTTGTGTCAAGTTGACATAAAATTAGCCGGCACAGTACGCAGCATTGTTTGGATTGGAAGCTAGACTATTCCTTGAAGAGGGATGTTCTGATCACTGCAGAATGCTCACTGCCCCCTCCCACTAGATGCCAATAATAGCCACCTGTGCACTCACGTTCATGTGAGCCATGGTGTCCTTAGACATTGTCACGCATCCTGAGGGTTCGAGCCACTCCCGGCTGAGAAACGACTTGCTGTGGTCTTATTTTCTCCCCTGCTTCTCACGTTCATCTCTCTGTTTTCCTGGTAATTGGTTTCAATTATCATGTGATTTTGAAGATTCCTTAAAGAATTATGCATTCTGTCATGACAAAGACCACGGGAAATGGGCCACAATGACGGAGGCTCTGTCTGATGTGCCTTGGCATTTGATCTGGTGAGGTTATTTTGTCAAATTTGTCTGCAGTAAGAACAGTTTCTGGATTGAGACAAGTCCAAAGAAAAGGCTAAAAATGTCAGGGCCGTGGTTTCTACTAAGCCAGAAGCCAGGCCTCTGGTCCCAAGATTTTTACCTTCTGGTCACTGGTCATTGGCTAGGGTCAACACAGACAAGGAGTTATTTCCATCTCTAGTAGGCTGGACTATTTTAAGTGAATTCATGGTTTGGTTTCATATCTTAGTAGACGAATCCCCACATCACAAAACCCACCAGTGAAATTGTCACCAATTAACATGCTCGTTAACAACCCAGGAAAGAAAGCAGTGGCTGAAAAAGCCAGCTCCCCCAAACAGTGGTCTCCCCCTTTGAAGCTGGCCTGGCACCCTGGCGGTAAGAATGGACATAAGCAGACTCTGTGGCCTTGTATCTCCCTACACACTTTCTGTTTGCAAAACCATCTCAGGATTTTAGGATTGTCCTTCAGAGTCCTTCAACGGATGATGAGGTCTTTCCTGAACAGGAAGCTAAAATTGAGGATGCTGAAGATACAGTGGCTGCCCGCTGCTTCACATCTGTGGAGTGCCGAATCAGGTGCTGTGGACCCACTGGATCCGGCCTGATGCAGTCTAGTTTAGGCTGGTGGCCCAGGGCTTCTACCATATGGCACAGGGGGAAAAGCAAAGGCTGTAAAGATGTGAGCCTGGAGCCATATCAGGAAGGGCCATCATGCCAAAACAAGGCATTTGGATTAGGACAGCATTCATCGACTTCCTGTCTTAAGAAGTAATTTTGCCTGATGTTTCTGGGGAAAACAATAATGGTAGAAACAGAAATGGCATGAGTGGAAGTCCCAGCAATATATTCATGTACAAGTTATGATAGGGGAGATGATAAAATCTACCTGGGCAGAACCACAGAGCACTCCCTCTCTGGGAGCAAATGAGAAACCAACCTTTCATTTTGATGTAAAGCTCAGAGGCAACCCTCATAACACTTTCCATTTCCAGGTTCTGAATTAATCACTGCACTATTTACCACCGCAGATGCACCCAGCAGGGCAGTGAGACAAAAACATTGCCCACACTTGGACTTAAAAGGAAGTCTGGGCTGTGTTTCACACCTGCTTCCTCTCCCTCAGCTCTGCCCCGGGTGACAGATGCAAAGCTCCTTCTGATATGACTCACTGAGACAGACCCACAGGCCAGACTGAATGTGTCAGAGGGAGTTTTCTAGGGTCCCCACAGCTTCCCCGTTTCCTTCCAACTAAGCAGCACCATTATGGTTCGATGCATTTTGGGGTTTGACAGATGCAAAGGGTGCAGCTCCTTCAGGAAGGTATTTTTAGTGGCCATCCACCATCATGTCCAGTGCAAACTACCCGTTACTCTTATCATCATGGGTTATATTACCATCTATACTGTTTTCTGTGACATACTGACTCCCCATGCATAGGTCATTTTTCCATACATACACTCCCTGTTTAACTAGAAAGTCAAGTCAAGATTGTTTAATGCTTACAATAGTTTACTGTTATTGTACTAGGTTATAATAGCCACAGCACACACATGCGTTTTAAATAATTTTAAATTTTGTTTATTTATGTTTGTGTGCATGTGTGCATCGTTATCATGTGTGCAGGTACCTCCAAAAGCCAGAAAGGGGCATCACATCCCCTAGAAATGAAGTTATGGGGAACTGTGAGCCACCAGATATATGGATGCTGGGAACCAAACTCTGGTCCTCCAGAAGAGCAGCTAGTGTTTTCTTAATCACTGAGCCATCTTTCCAGCCCCAGTACAGACATCTAAATTTTACATAAAAATAAATTAGTTAATTTAAAAGCAGAAATAAATAAAAAGAAGTGGAGCTAGGTACTCACACGAAGGGAACAGTGTGTACTGAAACTCACTACAATGTGAAGTTGGTCTTCATCCACTACCTTCGAAAACAATGTTAGAGAAGTCATGGACCATTTCCCTTCTCTTTTAGCATATTCTGTGTTGCAAAAACCCTTCACCCAATGAAAAAGTTACAAATGTGGAAACTTAAAAGACTTATAGTAATTAGGGTGCAGCGATTTGCTGTTACACAGCTACTACCCCCAAAATGCAATGCCTGAAGTGAAGCATATTCTTTTTAGCAGAGAAGTACAGGAGTTGTGAGCAGTCAGGACAAAAGCCTGACTACTCCATGCATCTCCCAGTGACCCAGGACCATGACAATCATGCTCATAATGACAATGACTTCCGCTGGCTTCTCCCCCTCCCTTTCTCTTTCTGTCTTAAAGTCGGATTTCCATAAAGCCAAACTGACTCTTCCAAGTGTACCCTTCTGTGTGTTTCCCACCATACCCAGAAACATTGTTCTCATCTCCAATATCCATCTTTATTCCATCCCAGAGGAGAATTAAAGAGGTACAGAACCACCTGCTGCTCTTTAAAAGGCAGAAGGAAGAAACTGAAGTTCATATCACACTGCACAGAATTCAATCGGATACCTGACTTCGGGCTCCAACTAGAACCCAGAGAGCACTCCTGGAGGGATGGGGAAGAAAATGAACACTGTTAGTGTATTACACCCCCACATCAAAATCTTCACAAAACTTGGGAACTGGATTCCTTTCCAATATCTATTAACAACTAAGAATGGAACACCATTCAGACATAGTCAACAAAAACAAATGTTTAGTGGGACAATCTCCATCTGTTTTTTGTTCACTTCCGCCTATCACTCACTTCCACTTTTTGTGAAGATATGGGTCACTTAGAAGCGTGGTATTTTCTATTACAGAGACTATTGCCAAACTCTTGTCATTGTTACTTCCTTTTAGCACAATCCAACATTTATTCTTGATGACTCTGGCAATCATAGAATGAAGAAATCTATGATACAAGTACCCTTCAGCCCAAAGCATTTACAGAATTTTTGGCAAGGTCAGAATCACCTAGCACCAACATCAAATGTGCTGGTACAAAACATATGATTTGAATATGATCTGTGTGTCTGTGCTAGTTTTATATCAACTTGACACAAGCTAGAGTCATTGGAGAAGAAGGACTCTTGAGAATATTTTTTAGGATATGTTATATTTACTTATGCTGTAGAACGTTTGTTTAATGATGCAAAGATGTGTTGCATTCTTTTATGTTGCATTTGTTTAACTCTGTGAAGCTGTGTTACTTTGCCTGTCTAAAACACCTAATTGACTTAATAAAGAACTGAATGGCCAATAGCAAGGCAGGAGAAAGGATAGGCAGGGCTGGCAGGCAGAGAGAATAAATAGGAGGAGAAATCTGGGAAGAAAAAAATCAAAGAGCAAGATAAGGAGGAGAACTCCAGGGGCCAGCCACCTAGCTGCACAGCAAGCCACAGAGCAAGAAGAAAGATATACAAAAATAGAGAAAGGTAAAATCCCAGAGGCAAAAGATAGATTGGATAATTTAAGTTAAGAAAAGCTGGCTAGAAACAAGCCAAGCTAAGGCTGGGCATTCATAAGAAAAACTAAGACTCCATGTGATTTATTTGGGAATTGGGTGGAAGGCTCCCTAAAGAGCGAAAAGTAAAAAAGTAAGAAAAAAAAAAACCAACTACAGAGTCTGAATTAGAAAATGCCTCCATTCCATAAGATCAGGCTGTAAGGTATTAGTGATCAATGGGGAAAGGCCAAGTTCTTCTTGGTGGGGCTACCCCTAAGCAAGTGGTCTTTTGTTCTATAAGAAAACAGGCTGAGCAAGCCATGGGGGAGCAAGCTAGTAAGCAGCACTCCTCCATGGCCTCTGCATCAGCTCCTGCCTCCAGCTTCCTCCCCTGCTTGAGTTCCTGTCCTGGATTCCTTCAATGGTGAATAGTGATGTGGAAGTGTAAGCTGAATAAACCCTTTCCTTCCCAAGTCACTTTGGTCATGGTGTCTCATCCTGGCCATGGTAACCCTAACTCGGACAACATCCCATGGCAATTATGAAAATGGAAGAAAGACAAAATTCTGTGGAATGTCAGTCTTCTAGGTGGCTTCTGGTATTTGCTGAAAGCATGACTAACTGTTGGCAGAGAAAACTTCTCAAAGAGCCACGAAAAATAAGATGCTATCAGTGTATAAAGTAAGAGGTTGTTATGCTCTGCCTATAAAACAAATGTGCTGTTACAAATCCCAAATTATCAGAGCAGCGGTTGATAGAACACTTTATCTGTTTAGAAAATGCCAATGCCTAAGAGCATTAACTGCCGTAACCCATTGTCATGATGTGTTGTGTGGATGGCTTAGCAGAGGTAGATGCCCTTAGAAATCCTCACAGCAGTAACAACAATGATGGTAGTGGCTATAATTTCTTTAATCCTATCATTTATTGGGCACCATGCTAAATATTTTGACCCGGCCTTGTAATTTTCACAAAAATCTTGCAAGATAAATGCAGTTAGTGCTATTTTCACCAGTGTTTATGCCTGGGGTGGTAATATCTAAGCTATGCATCTTTAATACTATGCCATGAGCTAAGCGCAAAGCTGAGATTCAAATCCATAGTAACTTTTTTCATGGTGCTTCACAAAGTAAGACCTTTATTAGCACCACTATACTCCAGGGTCGGCATCTAATGTAAATGTCATATTGCCACATGCAGCCACTTACAATGCTTCAAAAAGTGTGGATTCTGAGCCAGACATGGTGTCCATGCCTGTAATCCAGGCACTCAGCTAGCTGGGCAAGGGGAATCATGAGTTTGAAGCCTGCCTGGTCTACGCAGTGAGTTTTAAGTTAGCCTGTTATACAAAGTGAGCCCCTCTATTAAAACACTAAAATCAAAACCAAATAATATGGATTCTAAATATTTCTTAGTTGGGGTTTCTATTGCTACAACAAACAAAACACCATGCCCAAAAAGCAAGTTGGGGAGGAAAGGATTTATTTCACTTACACATCACTGTTTATCATCAGAGGAAGTCAGGACAGAAACTCAAACAGGGCAGGAACCTGGAGGCAGGAGCTGATGCAGAGGCCATGGAGGGGTGCTGCTTACTGGCTTGCTTAGCCTGCTTTCTTATAGAACCCAGGACCACCAGCCCAGGGATGGCCCCACCCTACAGTGGGCTGGGCCCTCCCCCATTGATCACTAATTAAGAAAATGCCTTACATCTGGATCTTACAGAGGTGTTTTCTCAGTTGGGGTTTCCTCCTCTCTGTTGACTCCAGCTTGTATCAAGAAACTAGCCAGTACACATGCCAACACAGCTGGCAGCGATGTGGTATTTTAATATGACGATGGCCAATGGGATGCTCACCCATTCTTTCACGTGGAGTATCTATCGTCTCTCTCAACATGCTGTCTAATTGTAGTAGATGAATGCCAGGCTCCAGGTACAGAAATAAAATATGTGCCAGTCAACAAGTGCTTTAATTCAAACCCTCCTGATTAGTCTGAAGTAGATAAATATATGTATGCCCTGCTGGTATGGCTTGAATACAGAACTTTGAAAATAAAATGTTGCCAGCGTGGCAGTTTTAGGCAGTAGGACCTTCTGGGGTACGTCAGTCATGAGGACTCCTTTCTCATGGGTGGGATTAGATGCTCTTACAGAAGAGTTTCTCTTTCTTTGACCTTATGAGGGAAAGGCATTTATCTCCATAGAACAAAGGATTCAAGGCACTCTTACAGAAGCAGAGACCAACCTGCAGCACCCCCAGCTAAATCTTCCCAGCCTCGGTGATGGCCAGAAATAAATTTCTGTTCTTTAGAAATTTCCACTCTCAGGTGTTTGGTTATAGCAATACAGAAAGCAGTCAGATGCCCACATCTTCTAAATCAAAAGAAGTGAGTATGAACCAAGAGCTGTGAGAAGGCATTGTGTGTAAGTTTAAAGTCCTTCTAGTACTTGGCAGAATACCTTCCCCACTGACTGTGTGCAATAATAGTCTATAAGAGTGTGTGTGCCGCATCAATTGCCCTGGGAAGGGAAATAGATAGGATCTCCTGGCTAAATTGGGAGGAAGGGGGAAGGTGGGAGGGGATGGAGGAAGAGAACATGAGGGAATGGGATGGTCAAGCAGCGGGAGAGACGGAGAGGGAGAACAATGAAAGAAATATATTGATAGAGGGAGCCATTATGCAGTAGGGAGAAACGTGATGCCAGGGAAATTCCCAGGAACCCATATGGACGACTCCAGCTAAGACTCCTAGCAATAGTGGAGAGGGTGCCTGAACTGGCCTTCCTCTGTAATCAGATTGGTAACTACCCTAACCGTCATCATAAAGAGTTCATCCAGTGACTGATGGAAGCAGATGCAGAGATCCACAGCTAGGCACTGGGCTGAGCACCTGGGGTCCAGTCAAAGAGAGGGAGGAGGGATTATATGAGTAAGGGGGGTCAAGATCATGATGGGGAATTCCACAGAGACAGCTGACTCGAGCTAGTGGGAGCTCACGGACTCTCTGGACTGACAGCTGGGAACCCACAGAGAATGGAACTAGGCCCTCTGAATGTGAATAACACTTGTGTGGCTTGGTCTGTTTGTGGGACCAGGATTTATCCCCAGTGCATGAACTGGCTCTTTGGAGTGCATTCCCTATGGTGGGTACCTTGCTCAGCCTTGATGCAGAGGAGAGAGGCTTGAGCCTGCCTTAACTTGATGTGCCAGACTTTGTTGACTCCATGGGAGGCCTTACCCTCTTTGAGGAGTAAAGAGGGGGATGGAGTTGGGGGGGAGGGAAGGAGGAGGGAATAGGAGGGGAGGAGGGAGAACTGTGGTCTGCATGTAAAATGAAAAAAAAAATTAAAAGAAATAAAAATAAATAAATTTTAAAAACGTGTGTGTGCACAAGTGTGTGTGCATGTGGAAGCCAGAGGTCAGAGGTCATGTCAAGCCTCTTCCTCTGTCTTTTTCCACCTTGTTTTTTATTGCGTGCTTATTTGAAACAGTGTCTCTCACCGAGCCCAGCACTCATCAGTTAGCTTCTGATGGTTCTAACTACTTCTCGATTATGCCCTAACATGTTTATATCACTGAGTTGGTGTCATCCATCCTCCCAAAGAGGACTTTGGAGGGAAGGGTCTCTAGTTTACAGTTTTCTGCATTTATCCCACCTTGCAACAGCCCAAGTCAGTTCCCACAACTCTTTTTAAAAAAGATTTATTTGGGGGCTAAGTGGTTAAGTTCACTGGCTGATCTCCCAGAGGACCCAAGTTCAATTCCCAGAACCTATGTGATGGCTTACAGCCATCTGTAACTCCACTTCCTATGGATCTGACCCCCTCTTCTGGCCTCCAAGGTCCCCAGGCACATTCTATTGCTGTGAAGAGACGCCATGACCACAGTAACTCTTATAAAGGAAAACATTTAACTGGGGCTGTCTTACAGTTCCTGAGGTTTAGTCTATTATCATCATGGCAGGACATTGCAGTGTGCAGACAGACATGGGACTAGAGAAGGAGCTGAGAATCCTACAGCTTGATCCACAGGCAACAGAAAGTGAACTGAACTAGGTGTACCTTGAGCATAGGAGACCTCAAAGCCCACCCCCACAGTGACACACTTCCTCCAACAAGGTCTCACCTACTCCAACAAGGTCACACCTCCTAATAATGCCACTCCCTGTGAGTTTATGGGGGCCAATTACATTCAAACTACCACAAGGCAAAACACTGAAACACATAAAATAAGAATAAAATTTAAAAAAAAAATGTGTGTGTGTGTGTGTGTGTGTGTGTGTGTGTGTGTGTGTACACATGTATGTGTTGTATTGGCCAAGGAGGCCCAAAGAAGGTGTCTGCTCCCTTGGAACTAGACTTACAAAGTTTGTGAACGCAGGGTCCTCCTGCTTTCAAGCACTTTACACACTGAGTCATCTCCCCAATCCCTCATGTTTCTTTTTACAATAAGATGGGGTAATGGTGAGGGACTAGAGAGATGGTTCCGTAGTTACGAGCACCGGCTATTCTTCTAAAGGACCCAGGTTCAGATACCTGCACTCACATGGCGGCTCAAAATATTCCGTAACTTCAGTTCTAGAGGATCCAGTGCCCTCTTCTGGCCTCCACAGGTACTGTACATGCAGGCAAAACATCCATTCACATAAAATAAGTAAATCAAGCAAAGAAAAAAAGAAAAAAGAAAGACATGAAGTCGGAAGGGGGATGTGTTGGTGGAAGGATCTGGAAGGAGTTGAAGAGAGGCAATATGGGGTGGATATATGCTGTGGAATAATCCTTTTGTATACTGTAAAGATTTGTCACTAGAATTGGTTTAATAAAAAGCTGACTGACAGGCAGTCAGGCAGGCAAACTAAGGATGCTGGAATGAAAAAGGACGAAGTCAGAGGAGTTGCCAGCAGGAAGCAGGACATGTATGAAATGAGGTAACAAGTCTTAAGCCACATGATAGAACTTAGATAAGAAATATGGGTTAATTTAAGTTCTAAGAGCTAGTTAGTAATAAGCCTGAGCTATCAGTCAGTCATTTTTCATTAGTATTAAGCTTCTGTGTGGTTACTTGGGAGTGGCTTGCAGGACAGAAACTTCCACCTACAGATATGATTAAAATGCATTGCTTACATCTATGACATTCTCAACAAATAATTTATTATTTTTTTCAAAAAAGTACATCTGCTGAACTGGTGAGCCACATCTGAATATTTAGGATCCACTCTTGCCACATGGATTGTGACTATAAGCACTCCTGAAGAAGACCACATAAAACTTGTTCACACTTACAGAGGACCTCTCCGACGCAGCACTACCATGGGCATGGGGGAAGTATAAACCCATTTGTACTTGGAAGACTCTGAAGAAGTTACCAATAAAAAGTAGCTCACCAGAAAAAAAGCAGTCTGTCCTAGTTAGGGTTTCTATTGCTGTGAAGAGACACCATGACCATGGCAACTCTTATAAACATTTAATTGTGGTGGTTCACTTATAGTTCAGTGGTTTGGTCCATTATCATCATGGCAGGAAGCAAGGCAGTATGCAGGCCGACATGGGGCTGAGAGTTCTTATATCTTGACCTGAAGGCAACAGGAAGTGGTCTGAAACACTGGGCATGGCTATGAGACCTCAAAGCCTACCCCCACAGTGACACACTTCCTCCAACAAGGCCACACCTACTCCAGCAAAGCCACACTTCCCAATAGTGCCATTCCCTATGAGCTTAAGGGGATCAATTACATTCAAACTACCACACAGTTTTTGTGGCTTTTTCCTGAAGCTTTGTCAACTTTTTCCTCTTAGAACCCTTTGACATACTCTTAGCAAATTATCAAGGACCCCTAAGATTTCTATTTTTGTGAGTGACATGTATTCATAGTTACCATATGACAAATTAAAGCTAATGATTCTTTAATATCTATGGATCCATTTAAAAGTAATAATGAATTTTACATATTAAATTAATGTGTTATTTTTATGAAAATGCATTTATCAAAACAAGAGAACTAGTGGGAAAAATGGCATTGTTTTCTGATTCTCCTTAATGTCTGGTTAAGTAGAAGAGAGAGAGATAGACTCCCAAATCAATTTGTGCATTCAATTCTCTAACAGATGCACTTTGGCTGAAATGCCTGAAGAAAACCCCGCCTCACAAAGACATGTGATAGAAAAGGCAGTCAGATTTCAACAGCATTTGAGATGGCCAAACCTCAACAATTGGTGGTGGTTCTTAATGCTTAGCTGTAATGAGGAGCTAAAACCATTACATCAAAGTCCATTAGTCTTTTCGCAGATTGAATTTTGTAACACCGTGCGTTGGTCTTTCGGTCAATACCAGCGAATCTTTGAAATGCTGACCCTTCTATTAAACAATGTCAGAAACTATGTTTACCCCCATCACTGTTGCTGTCATCGGCAAAGCCTTGAAGTATTATTGTAACGCCGCCAAGCTCACACAGCAGCTGATGCAAACTTTCCAAAATCCTAACGCTCACTTACAGGCTCGAATTTTATCATTGACCATAAACACTGCCGTTTGTTCCCCCGGAAGTGTCACACTCGGGTTTCTCATGTTTGAGAATATGTCTGCCAAATATTCAAGCCTGAATCTCACAGCGTGCCTGTCAGTCATCCTTTCTAACAAATGTGATGCTCTACAGGGGAGGGGAGGGCGGGAGGGGGGCAGCCAGCCGGCTCAAGACTCTAAATAATCGCGAAAGTGATTTTCCTCAAGAGCCTACGTTGATTCATCCAAAATGTAAATTTCTACGTGTAAAACATGTTTAAATAGTTGTGAGGAAGTAATGACAGGTGGGTCTATGAAAGGCATAATGATAGCCACAAATTACAATGCCAGTGCCCACTTCGGAAGAACACAACGACTGTTACTGCAGCCCCACCCTTCCAAATGCCCACCTTAGGAACCACAAAGAAAAGTATTTGGTCCAAGCCAACAGGTGTCAGGACCCCAACAAAGCCAAATGTGAAACTGCCCCCAGCAAAAGAACCAACCACACTCATCTTAATTTAAGGATTGAGGTTTCTTCCCCCCCTCCCCTTTTTTTATTATTAAAAAATTTTCTACCCATTTTACATACCAACCACAGATCCCTCCTCCTCCCTCTTCCTGCCCGCCCCCCCCATTCCCACCTCCTCCAAGTCAAAGTCTCCCATGGGGAGTCAGCAGAGCCTGGTACATTCAGTTGCGGCAGGTCCAAGCCCCTACCCACTGCACCAAGGCTGCGCAAGGTGTCATACCTTAGGCACTAGGCTCCAAAAAGTCCACTCATGCATCAGGGACAGATCCCGATCCCCCTGCCTGGGGTTCCCCCAAACAGTTCAAGCTAAAAAAAAAAAAAAAAACCTGTCTCGAGTATCCAGAGGGCTAGTCCAGTTCCATGGAGGCTCCACAGCTATTGGTCCACAGTTCATGGGTTTCCACTAGTTTGGCTGGCTGTCTCTGTACGTTTTCCCATCATGATCTCCATGCCCCCTGCTTATAGAATCCTTCCTCTCTCTCATCAGTTGGACTCCTGGAGCTCAGCCTGGCGACCGGCAGTAAATCTCTGCGTCTGCTTCCATCAGTAACTGGATGAAGGCTCTATGGTGACAGAGTATTCACTAATCTGGTTACTGGAGTAGACCAGTTCAGGCACCCTCTTGACTATTGCCAGTAGTCTAAGGTGGGGTCATCCTTGTGGATTCCTGGGAACATCCCTAGCACCCTGCTTCTCCCTATTCCCATGATGTCTTCATTTATCATTATTCATTTATTCCTTGAGAGACACATAGACACCCCAGTGAAGGAGAAATAGATGAGATCTACATGAGCAAACTGGGGGATGGGGGTAATGGAGGGCAAGGGATGGGGGATGAGAACATGAGGAAATGGGAGGTTCGAGCTGGAGAGGGACAGAGTGGAAAGGCAAGGACTGAGGTTTCTTACAGTCTCTGCACTTCATTAGTCACACAAATGACTTACCTCAAGTATAAAATCATGTACTTAGCACCACTTGGTGATGGATCTATGTTTCTGGGCCACTGAGATCAGTGGTTCACAACTGGCCACAGCAGCTGTTGTCAGATGCCAGGATCAAATGACCCCAATTACCAATCCCCCTTTGTCCTTAAAAGCAAAAGCGTTTTCCAGCTTTCTTTCTCTGCACGGTCCCTGATGAATTCAGCACAGCTCCTGAAGGGTGGCTGGTGAGATGAGCAAGCCCTTCTGACTACAGCAAGCTCTGTGACGCTAATCAAAAAGGGAGGCGAGAGCTCAGTTTCTGTCCACTTACTAAGATCCCCCCAGCACTTGGGTTTTTAGAAGCTGTGGTGGTTTGAATAAGAGTGGCCCCCACAGGCTCATGGATCTAGATGCTTGGTCAAGCATAGATGCTTGACAGGGATTAGGAGGTGTGGCTTTGTTGGAGGAAGTGTGTCACTGGGGGTGGACTTTGGGGTTTCAAATGCTCAAGCCAGGCCCCCAGTGTCTCTCTCTCTCTCTCTCTCTCTCTCTCTCTCTCTCTCTCTCTCTCTCTCTCCCCTCCCTCCTTCCTTCCTCCCTCCCTCCCTCCCTGAGGCCTGCCGATCTGAACGTAGAACTTCCAGCTCCTCTCCAGCCTGTCTGCCTGTGCACTGTCGTGCTTCCCACCATCGTGACAATGGACTAACCCTCTGAAACTGTAAGCCAGCCCCAATCAAATGTTTTCCCTTATAAGAGTTGCGGTGGTCATGGTGTCTCTTCACAGCAATAAAACACTAAGACAGAGCCTTTTATCAGTTGTGCCTGTGTGCTTAGCATAGACTGATTGATAAGTCCAAGGGTTAGAAAGAGATTCAGAGATTGACATCAAAGCATACCACACAGGGATTCAAACCTGCATTTTAGCACAGGACTTTCTTCCTCCTATTGCAAAATACACTCGGTGCATTAAGTGCTTTTAGATATTTTGTATAGTAAAGAAAGTATATTCTACTGATATTTTACAAGACCCTCAGCATCCTAATTCCAAAGATAGAAATATGATGGAAAAATAAACACTAAGAGCTTTATATAGAAGATTTTTTATGAGTATGTGTGTCTGTGTGTGCATACACAAGTGTGTGCCAGGGCTCTCGGAGGCCAAAAGAGATCTGCCTATCTCCTGGAGTTGCAGTTACAGGTGATTGTGAGCCATGGGCTGCAGGTGCTGGGAAAGTAAGCTTCAGACCTCTGAAGAAGCAGGTGCTCTTGGCAGCTGAGTCCCTCTCCAGCCCTACATGAAGGTTCTGGAAGTGGCCCAGATCCCATCAGGACTTCTGCTGGCCTGGCTGGCATTCAGAACGGCCTGTCTCCTGAACCTTCTTACATCTGTCAAAAACAACATTTAGTCATTAACAGATTCTATCTAAAAAGAAAAAGTTCTAGCTATACAGAAAAAAAATTGAGCAAATAGCATAGAAAGTTCCTATATACCCAGTCAACCCAAGCAGAGGGTTTTTTCTGTTATTAACTTTCTGTGTTACTGTGGTACATTTGTTACAGTTACAGACTAGACATTAGATGTGTTTTCTTAACTAAAGCTTGTGTTTCCGTTCATACTCCACTTGTGTGTCACATGGCTTTCTATGCATCAGCTTTACTGCTCCAAACTCCCATGCTTCACACAACTTTCTTACCTTTTCCCTTCCAAACTTTGGGCATTCACTAACCTTCTGCCTTTTCCAGAATGTCAGAGTGTGATGAGTCAAACACTAGGGACCTTTTGAGACTGGTTTCATTGACTAAGCAATAAGCACTTAGCAGTTAAATGTCCTTCTGGTATGTCAGGGAAGCATAGTTCAAGTCCCTTTATTGCTGAATAATATTCCATTGCATGATATTTGTTTGCTCTGTTGTCTATTGAAACACACCTGGGTTTCTTCCAGTTTTTGATGGCAATGAATGAAGCTGCTGTGAATATTTGGATGGTGGTTTTCATGTGGCTCAAAGTTTTCACCTGATTCAGTAAACAGTGGGAAGGTGATTGCTGAGTCATTTGTTAACAGTATGTTTGGTTCAGAGGGACAAATTTCACATGTTTTCTCTCACATGTAGAATCTAGATTTAAAGATTGTGTATGTATTTATTTACATATGACATGTACATATGGACTATATGAATTGAGCGTAGAAGGGGGCCGTATGGAAGGAGGAAAGGCTGTAAATGAGTGGGAGAAGGTGAACGTGGTGGGTAACGGAGAAAGACAGATGTCTGCCGTCATACGGGGAATCTAGATTTAAATGAACATGTTAAATCTTAAACATGAAAACAGAAAGACTGTTGGGTGGAACGAGGAGACCAATGGGTGACGGGAACAAGAGAAGATAACTCATGTGGATATGAGTACAGAGCAAGGTCACGTGCTCTACACAGTGTCATAATGAGACCCCTTGTTCTGTAAACAACTGAAAAGATCCATTATAAAACCAGACCACGTGGCCAGGTCCGCAATCTCGGGTAGAGGCAGGAGGATCAAAAGTTCAAGCCTTATCTGGGCTGCAGAGTAAGTTCAAGGCTAGCCTGGTCTACATAGTGAGACCCTGCCTTAGCGGTTTTAAAAAATCCAAGAGCAATGGGTACATGGTCAGTGGAACACTCCTTGCTTAGTGTGCAGAAGACCCTTGGCTCAATGTCAGCACCACATCCCCCCCCCCCAAAAAAATCCATTTAAGAATATTATTTTGGGTTGGGAATGTAGCTCAGGTGCTAGAGTGCTTACTTTGCATCCACAAAGCCCTGGGCTTAGTTCTCACAACCCCATCAACTAGTCATGGTAGTACTCACCTTTAGTCCCAGCACTTGAGAGGCAGAGAAAGGAGGATCAGAAGTTCAAGGTTATCCTTGGCTACACAGCAAGAAGGAGGCCATCCTAGACTCTAGACCTTATCTCAAAAAAAACGGCTATATTTATTCAGACACTGCTTAAGTGTAGCACACAAAACAGCAAAGAATGGGATGCTTCAATGTACTGCGTTTTGTCATAGTATGCAGATGGGCACATAGACACAGAAACATGTGAATGTCCTTCAAAGTAGCTAGACTGTCTTTTCATACCCAGGAAACTCTGTCTCTGTCTCCGTCTCCGTCTCCGTCTCCCTCTCTCTCTCCCTCCCTCTCTCTCTCTCTCTCTCTCTCTCTCTCTCACTCACTTACTCTCTCACTCTCTCTCTAGCATCCTACTGTGTAGCTCTGACTGGCTGTGATTAGTATATAGAATCAAGCTGACCTTGAACTCACAGATATCCCCTGCCTCTGCCTCCCAAGTGCTGGGATTAAAGGAATGTGTCACCACACCTGGCTGGAGGGAGTGTCTGGATACAAACCTATATAATTTCAGAGGTGTATGACACAGGGTGGGTAACTTAGCTGAAAGTGAAAGTCCTCACCATCAATTGTTTCCCAGTACTCATGGAATAAATTTATATTCACTAATGGGGCCATGTAACTGGATGGTTCTTTCCTGCCCACCAATTCCTGAATAACCACTCAGAGGCTTATATTAAATACAAATGTTCAGCCAGTAGCTCAGACTTATTGTAAGTAGCTCTTACACTTAAATTAACCCATAACTCTTATCTATGTTTAGCCACATCACTTGGTACCTTTTTTCAGTATGGCATTCTCATCTTGCTTCCTCTATGTCTGACTGGTGACTCCTGACTCCACCCTTCTCCTTCCCATCATCCTTAGCTTGGTCACCCTGCCTGTACTTCCTGCCTGGCTACTGGCCAGTCAGAGTTTTATTAAACCAATTTGAGTGACAAATCTTTACAGTATACAAAAGGATTATTCCACAACAGGGTCAACTGAACCCAAACCCCAGCCTCACTCCTCTTCCTTTAAAGCTCTCTTCTTTAGACAGGGTTTCTCTGTGTAGTTTTGGTGCCTGTCCTGGAGCTCACTCTGCAGCCCAGGCTGGCCTCGAACTCATAGAGATCCGTCTGGCTCTGCTTCCCAAGTGCTGGGATTAAAGGTGTGTGCCACCACCGCCCAGCTACAGCTCTCTTCTTTTCTCCTTCCTCTAAACAGCTGTGTACCTTACCCAAATACACAGGCTCTTTCACTTTGGGCCTCCCTGATCCTTCTCTTGAACCCCTCTTTCCCTCTTCCCTGAAAGCCAGTTTAATGCACCATCAGAATTTGCTCCTTTTTGCAGTTCTTGCTTCATGCCAGTAGCTTCCCTCCAAGTCTCTGTACTGGAGTGCTGGCCAGCTGGACACGTGCATCCACCTCTCTGCCTTTCCAGGGGCAGCAAGCTGCACTCTGGCAGCAATCCTGCCCTAGCCCACAGCACCTCAACCGCAGCAAAGAGGAGCCTCTGACATGTGCAAGGAGTAGCTGAGTATATAGGTGGATGTGTAGATGACTTTCTCCGTGGACAACAGCTCAGACTCTAAAAATAGTGGACACTAGTACACTTTAAGAGTACAGACAGGGAAGCTTAATTTGGGTAAACAAAAGGGAGAGAAGGTTCCAGAACCCAGAGACCCATGCGATCTGAGAAATTACTATACTCAGAGTTGATGGTGATGTGCTTCCTTGCAGTTGAGTAAGTCATCTCCGACCACCCCTATGTAAAACGCTGCATTTAGTCCCTGTCTGGCTCAGCGTCAAAGCCACGCCCTGTGATGACAGGTTATCTTCCCTGCCTCCATCTCTACCTGTCTACCCCTCTCAATCTTATCTTCTCAACTCCAGCCTCACTTCCTACTGTTCCTTTATGTTCACTCCACATCCCCTCACCTCAGGGCCTTTGCACAGGCTATCCTTCCCCCTGGAACACTCTTCCTCCAAACTGCTCCCATAGTTACTCACCTGTCCTGAACCATCACCCCTTCCCTCCTTCAGAGTTTTGTTCCCACATTACAACCTCCTCCACCTCAAAATCCCCACAAAAACTATCTGCCTCACAGAATGTTCCCAATACTTGCCTGTTAAGCGAGGGACAGCAATACACCATGTACTGCCAACTTCAAAAGGATTGCCTAACCTGAGCCATGGCAAAGCCAGGAAGAGACAGTGAGGGACAGGGATGCTCAAACGGCCAGCTTCCCCGTGGACATGGCAGTCCTGGAGGTGGTAACTAGTGCATTTTGGATTTGTCGTTTTCTCAACTATTTAGTATGGCAAGTCATTAGCAAAAAAGAACTTCCCTGACCAGCTTTGCAGCTGCCTCTGCTAAAACCTGGCTCCTTCCCACCCACACCTCTACTGTAGTTAGCTGAAATGACAATGGTTTCTCCCAGCTCAGAACTCCTCCAGCCTCTCCACAAAGCTTCCGTCTCCCTGACAAAGAAAGGGTGCACCTTTAAAATGTTTACCATAATTATAAAGTAATGTACATTCATGGAGTCACAGATGTTTCTAGAATTCAAATCTGCACCAGCACTGCATTTAGGTGCATTTTTTTTTTTAAATTCAGTGAATGTTTTCAAAGTTACCCTGAGATGGCCAAGGTAAGGCTCCTTAGGGCTTCCCTGCATGAGGCTCAGTGGCAAGAATTCTTGAGAATGACCAAGAGGCCCGGTGAGAATGTTAAGTGTTGGCCCTGGACCCCTGAAGAAACTCCCTATCAGCCTCTGAAGCTTCCTCCTGGGGCTTGTGCTTCCTCCCCCACCCCCACCTCCTCCTTTTCTTCCCACACATACTCTCTTTGCATAACTAACTCCTACTCTTAATTGAAAACTTGACTCAAGTGTCACCATTTTCTGGATTAGGTTGCCTGTCCATGTTACAACTCCCGTTGTCCCCTTCCCTGGATCTTGAAGGGTCCTTTAATAGCCAGCTTATAGCACAATAAATTGATAAGCAGTCAGATAATAGGATGGAGGAATGAAAGGATAGAAATAATATGTCACATCTATGCAGAGGGCCTAGGTCAGTCTCCTGCAGGCTCCCTGGTTGTCGGTTCAGTCTCTGTGAGCCCCTACGAGCTCAGGTTAGTTGATTCTGTGAGTTTTCTTATTACAGTTGTGTAGCTTGGTCCTCTTGTGGGACTCCTAACAGTTGAAGCAGGGGCTGTCTCTGACTCCGTTGCCTGCTTTTGGGGACCCTTTCCTCCTACCAGATTGCCTCATCCAGCCTTAATAGGAGAGGAGGTGCCTAGTCTTACTGCAACTTGATATACCAGGGCTGGTTGATATCCCCGGGAGGCCTGCCCTTTTCTAAAGAGAAAGGAGGAGTGGACGGGGGCGGGGAAAAGGGGGGGGGGGGGGGGAACCGGGAGAAGAGAAGGGAGGAGAAACTGCAGTCAGGATCTAAAAACAAACAACCAAATAAATAAATAAATAAATAAATAAATAAATATGAGGTGGAAAAAAAGAAAAAACATGTAAGAGTAAAAGTGAGAAGGCATTCCTCTTACAGAAGATGGCGGCTAAAAAGAAGAGGTAGTAACAGCTTTTGCTCTAAACTTTAACGGCGAACGAACGACAACCCTCGATGTAGTTCATGGTATGATAGCCTCTATTTGGGGTCATTCTTCTTGACTGAGCTGGGTTTCAGCTGACCTTGGCTGAGCTTGTTTATGCAGCTGTGGACAGTTGGTGGGGTGGCTGAGGACATCCTTGCCAGGCCAGCAGGGACCCTCGCAACCTCTTTCTACCTCAATTTTCAATCTCCAACTGACTGCCAAAGAGCGCTCCCATGGTGGCATGGAGTTACCAGCAATAAGAACAAAGACTGTATGGCGTCTTGAGACACAGGTTTAAACTTCCACAAAGACACTAGCTCAGAGAAGATGCTCTCTCTCTCTCTCTCTCTCTCTCTCTCTCTCTCTCTCTCTCTCTCTCTCGCTCTCTCTCTCTCTCTCTCTCTCTCTC
>CABHPP010143703.1:23276-42848 GCA_902168425.1 Peromyscus attwateri
CCTTTTTTCATATTACAAATATCACCCCTCATCTCTCTAGAGACATTTGTTATGCTCCAGTGTTCCGGCAACTGTTTCAAATGAGAGTGCTATCCAGTTTGTTGTCTTTAAAATCACCACCATGACACTTTTTGGGGGGAGATATTAGCTACTATTTGGGGGGAATGTATTTTGGAAAGAGCTGTAAACAAGGCCCTACTCTGTGTTCCTGTGGATGAGTGGAAGGAGGATGTGGAGTGGGGTCAGCCCCAGGGCTGGGAGCACATCAACAAAGTTTTGCCTAATGTACCCATTTGCCACCCCCTCACCAAAAAGCCACTCCAGCTGGAAGCCAGGCATCTCAGTGCTAGATATATACAACACGGGACACATTCTCTTTACAAAGGTGCATTCTCTCTAGCCTGGACACAGAAGAAAGCTGGAAACCAGCAAGCAGTCCATATCTGTTTCCTTAAGTCCTTACTCCAGCACCTCAAATTGTTATGAGATCAGCCCAGAGCCCACCACCAGACAAGATCCGTAAGGTTTCCTATTGGTGACGGAATGAACAACCACAAACTTATGGCTACAGGCTATGAAAAAAAAATGTATGCCTTCATAGTTCTGGAGGTCAGAAACCCAAGGTGTTAACTGGATGGTTCTTCTCAATGCTCCAGGGACAGATCCGTTTCCTTCCTTCTTCAGCTTTCAGAAGCGGCCTGAGCTCTTTGGTATATATATGCTCCCCGCTCCATTTTCACAGAACGTTACTCCAACTTCTGTTTCCATGGCCAGTCATCTTTTGTTTCGATCCTGCCTCCCATCTAGAAAGACTTCTGTGCTCACAGCAGACCCACCTGATTATCCCGGATCGCCTCCTCATCTCTTGCGTACGAAGATGAGGTTTACAAGTTCGAGTGATTTGGATGTGGACAAACATGGATGGGAGCCATTGCTGAGTCTACTGTAACCATTTAGGCTCATGTAGATTTGAAACCTACCCTGTGCAGTGTCTTCTGCTGGAGAGAGGCTGCCAAGAAGTGTGAATGGAGCTTATATAGATAAGATTGTATCTCTGCCTACAGAAATATTTATAGTACTGAAGTTTGCCCAAAACAGACATGGAGATGAATAGGATGTGTGGTAAATACAGAATAAACCAGATTCTTGAGTACTATGTCCAACTCAGTCATGGTGGCATGGCCATGCTAGAAGGACCGTCAATACTGGAGCACGGACACCCACTTGGGCTCAACATGGCGGCCCCCATCTTGCACTCTCAGTATTCCTTATAGGAAAGTTCTGTGCTAGGAACTTGGGACTCAAAATGAAGGGAGTGTTGTGAAGATGGTAAAGCCCGGCTGCCTCTTGTTCTTAAAGAGCTCGGTCAGGCCAGGTGGCTGTGGCGCACACCTTTAATCCCAGCACTCCCGAGGCAGAGCCAGGCGGGTTTCTGAGTTCGAGGCCAGCCTGGTCTACAGAGGGAGATCCAGGACAGGCACCAAAACTACACAGAGAAACCCTGTCTCCAAAAACCAAAAACCAAAAGAAGCTCGGTCAGAGAATACATAGCTAATGGGGAAGAACGTGTACTGGGCAGGGTAATCACCGAGGACCAGGAAATCTGACTCACCACCAGCCCTTAGACCAGAACGACCTTTGCTAGTCCCGAATGGAGAGGAGGTGGCACAGCTTGGCTGAAAGAAGCCAGCCATGAAAGGGCTAGGAAGAGCCTGATGTATCTTGCGAACAGAGCAATTCATCCCGTTTGGAGCCTCCTTCCTCCTAGTTCTTCGGTAAGCGTCGCACCACCTCCTTCCGCTTTCCCTGGAAATCTCCTCCATCCTCACCTTTCTTCTTTCCTGCCTCCCCACTTTGATGGAGGCAGGAGATATTACACTGCACTCCAGCCCCTTTCCTCCCTCTGCCCACGTGTTCATACAAGAACAAACCGACAGAGGCTTGGACGGAGGGGAGGGGGGAATCAGTTGCGGGTGAAAGTTGTCAGCCCTCAAAGGGCCTCTGACCAGCGTTTCATCTCCGGAAGCTTTTATCTCTCATGCTTACAGCACCTGCCTTCAAAGGCCTAAGAGCTCCCGGATACTCTCCTGCCCTGGACCACACATAGGGCTCTTTTCTCAGATCTCTGCTTTACAGATGGGAAAGGGAAGCCAACAGGGCCTCTGCTCTCCTGAGCCCGGCTCTCAAGGGCTGCAGGCAGCTCAGAACCACAAGCACTGACTCCAGGCACGGAGCCCTAGTGAAGGACCAGAGGACACTTAAGCCACAGCTTTGCGGTTCTAGGACAGACTCTGAAAATAATAAGGGTCTCCAAGTTGACTGGAGGCTGGACCTTACAGCACACACACCCTGCCCCCTGTTGCTAGAAGAGGAAAAATAACAGACAAGAAGGCACTCACTGCCCCTTTCAACTTCCTCCACAGTAATATTTCCAGTCTCACATAAGAGAGCATATTCAATTGCCAGAGCTATGGAAATGAAAAAATCACTATTGTATAATCGGACTGAACCGGATGCCACACCATTAATAGCATCTCCTTCATAAACACTAACTCCGGAAATCCACAAAGACCACGCTGACATCAGAGCTCTCTTCTTGCTAATAATGACCCCCGTAAGTAGACAAAAGCAAAAGCAAACAGCACCTAACTTTGGCGCCAAGCCTCGGTGGTGCATAGCCCTCCCTGGAGGAACCTTAGAGACTGACAGGCGGAGCTGCTGTCTTCAGAGCCCCAGCCTGGAGGCCAGCTCTACGCTGCATCAAGGTTTGCAGCCTGAGTCTGCTGCAATTTGGACTAACCTTGAGGGTAGTGCCCACTGCAGGGGGCCTGCTGCAGCTGCTGCTGTGAGACTAACCTAAGGAATCTGAGCTTCCACACATCAGCTTTGTATACCTGAGGATTACCAAAAACAAGTCAGGCAGGTAAACGAGTGATGCACGATTCCAGTCCAGCGCCAAGGATCACAGCTACCCAGGAGGGAACTCCGGCTGATCTCTCTCTGTGGAATGACTGGTGACATTCAGAAAACCACCGTCCTGAAACTCTTAGGGTAATTTTATTCACAATTTCCATGGCTTGCTGTGTTTGCCCCGTGAGTAATAACACAGAATGTAGTGCCATGCTCTCCCCCCAAATGTGTAATTAAATCATTCTTTCAATCACGTATTTCCTATGCTTACAAACAAAAAGCTGGCTGTGTTGCCTGGGATCAGCTTAGGGCAATCCAAGGAGTCTGCAAGCCCTAAACATTTGGTTTTTATGCTTTTGTAGCATTAAAAGAAAATCTGAATCAGATACTGTGAGAATGTTTAAGAACACTGAAATGCTTTGAACCATATTTTACAATTTCAAAAAAAATGAACTGAGTGGTTTTCAGTCTATGGCTCGTAATAAATTTAAAAACAAAAGGATTGGAATATAGATTCATGCACGTGGGCAGTCTACTAAGTTCCCGCCTATGGATAAATGTCCGCCCAGAGTTGGCTGTGCTTGCTTCTAAGTTGTTAAGATGACACTATTAGCCAGAAATCTGCACTTTCTGTAAAGGCAAGATCCACCCTAACACCTTCCATTATGTCTCTTTAATGTACTTAACACAACAGGTGCACATAAATGCTGCTAACACCCACTCATTCATTTAAAGTTCGTTTGTTTTTGTTTTTTTAATTCACTCTATACGAGCTGCGTAGTCGTAGGCTCTGAAGACACAGCAGGGAATATAACAGACAAGAAAATCGGTCTTGGGTCTCCTATTCTAATGTTTTCTAGACCATCACCAACGGGACAAAGAAAAGGAGCAATGAGATCACACATCACAGACCACCTGCCTTCTGAGGTCTGCCCCAGGAAAGGGAGCGGGGAGGTGGAGGAAATGGAATTAGCAAGGAGGCAGCTGCTCTGCTGGAGCCCTGTTCGAGAGTTCTTTTTACAAATGCTGAAGCCACTTACAAGGTCTTAGAAAATAGGTCATTTCTTCTGTGGCTTAATGTCCTTTTGTGTCAGAACCCTCTGCCTTGGGCTTATACTCAGGACCCACCCAGACAGTTCAAAACAACACCCCATTTCTGGGGTGTCTCTTCATCCTTACCCACAAAACTCCTGACGCCATTTAAGGTAGTATTTATGGATGTCAGGGATGAGACATGGAAAGAGGTGGACCTTTTCTCTAAGGGCAAGTGCAAAGCCATTGTCCCAGAGAAGAGGAATGTATTCACATTTTTTTTTAAAATGATTGCCGAGTTACCAGGCAGTGGTGTGCACACCTTTAATTCTAGCACTTTCGAGGCAGAAGCAGAGCAGATCTCTGAGAGTTCCAGGCCAGCCTGGTCTACAGAGTGAGTTCCAGGACAGCCAGGGCTGTTATACAGTGAAACCCTATCTTGAAAAAAAAAAAAAAAAAAAAAAAAAAAGATTGCCCTGTCAGTGATTTGAAAAAGGAGTGTGTGTGTGTGTGTGTGTGTGTGTGTCTAGGACATGAAAGCAGCCATCTTGGTGAGCGGAGACTGTGGCTTGGGCTGTGGGAGTGAAGTGGACATTGGAGGAGGCAGATGTAAGAACCGATTAGCAGCTATGCTGGCGAAGAGCTGCCCATGAACTTCGTCTGGGGAGAGGACTATCCAAAGGATGACTCCAGATAGGCTGCTTTACGTAAGCCATGGGACCTTCAGAGAACCTTAGAGAAACCAGGATAGGACGCCGAGAAAAGGGTGGGCTGCATGAGTTTCTTTTTACCTAAACAACCGGGACCCAAGGGACACTTCATTCAAGATGTCTAGCAGGTAGCATGGTGTGGAGCCCAAAGATGTGCGTTTGGGGATCATCGGAATGGAGGCTGTCACCGAAGTGTGCAGGTGGTGGGATGTCAGGAGGGAGGAGGGATGCAGAGGGGTGCAGCTTTAAGGAACACCCCCACTTAATGACTAAGGAGATAAAAATCTGCAGAAAGAGATTGAAAAGGAATAGCTACAGAGAGAGATGTCAGGAAATCCAAAAGCAAAGTGTATTTTAAGGAGGAAGTGTTTATCAGCAAAGCTAAGTAGTAATAGAAGGTGTGCTTGCTGGGAATGAAGGCCCAAACCTCCACATTCATACACCCTGTGCATAACACATTATACACGCATTGATTACTGATGAATCGGTCTCACAATAGACACCACTGAATTGTAGGAGACAGTGTACTGTGGTAGGAAAAACACAGGCTTTGAATCTGAGACTGGTTGGTCATTAACTGTCATGAAGAGTATCAACAAGGATCAAAGCCTGGAGGTACTGGGGGATGCTCACTAGGAGAGTGCCAGAATTGTGTCCCCCGTGTCTCTATGAAAGGTACAGGGGTTTCCTTCCTTGAGTCATTTGTACACGCGATTTTAGAGAAATGAGGGGAAATGACAGGGTAAGGGGAAGTCTCCATTAGTGCTGTGGACAAGGGGAGGTTGGAAAATAAGAACCATTGTGACAAACTCTCCACATAAGAACCCACCACACCAGGCACAGTGGTACACACATGTAACCAGCACCTGGGAGGAAGGCTGAGCCAGAAGAGGATCAGGAATGCAAAGTCTCCTTGGCTGCACAGCAAGGCCACTCTGGTCAACAAGAGGCCCTTCCTAAAAACACGAACAAAAAAAAAAAAATTCAAGTCTCGTTTTCAAGAATATTGGATATAATAAATTCACAATATAAGCAATATATTAAGTGATGTATCCACTTCAATAATTCAGACCCATTCATAGCACAAGAGAGGGCAAAAAGATCTGGTTCAAAACAAAGCCATCATTTAAAGATGATGACAAATTGACTGTCACCAGGTAATGGCCTTGGAAGCTCACTTTTCAAATTAGCCCCAACGGTGATGTCACATACTAACTGGGGACACCTGAAGGGAAAAAAAAAAAAAAAACTCTGATTATACTTAAGAAATCTGTTTCCTGAAAGTAAAACAAGAGTTATTTGTTTTGTAAACTCTAGAGGGGAAAAAAAAAAACCCATAAGCTCCTATGAGGCCCTTTCAGAACTACAAATTCCACATGGAATCCAAATAAATTAATTTGGAAAGCCCCTTGAATTCTTTGGACTGGAATTAAACTTGCCGGTCATCCTTCAAAGTCTTGCCACGCTGACTATCAATGTTTTATGGCGACATTTTCCTAAACAATTTGAGCAAGGAAAGAACAGTGTAATCAAAGATGCTTAAGTAAGTAATAAGCAAACAGATGTGTTTAAGATAGCATTTTTAAGAGTAACAGCACATTTTTTTTTAAGAAAACAAATACAGTAGAGGCCTCAAGTGTCCAACATTGTTAAGCAATGACCTTGTCTGTACGAGAATATTTTCCAGATAACAGCTGATTTGACAGGACAACACGTCAAAAAATGATCATGATGAAGATGATTTTAAGATGTAATACACACTTCCTCTCTGGCTCTCTGGAGCTAATCTGCTGTCCTTGCCTTTCTTTCAGTGATCAAGATCTTTGGCTGTTATCATCTATTGAGATGTCCACAGGGCATAGACATCCACGTACAGGGTTGATCACAGTTCCTCGGGGTTTAGCTGTAGACGCAACGACTGTGTTTTCTTATCTGTCCCCTTCTTTCTCTTCCCTTTTTCTCTTTAAGATTTATTTTTCTTATGTACACTGTGTATCTGTGTGAGTATATGCTGTGGGGTAAGGGGAAATATTCTCAGAAGAGGGCTTTGGATCCCCTGGAGCTGGAGTTCCAAGTGTTTGCAAGCTGCCTAGCATGGGAGCTAGGAACTGAATTTGGGTCCTTTGGAATCACAACACTCATCCTTAACTACTGAACCGTCATCTCTCTGGCCCATCTTCCCTTTTCTTAAAAGTGTCCATAGATCTTCCTCTATCGGTCCTTCCTCTCTTTCCATACTTCAGAAAGTGCTTTTTCTATTTTCAGTCATGAATACAACATATGTTCATGCCATAAAACTTAAAATATGGAAAATTCATAAACAGTCCCCTCATACACAGATGCCCTCCTTGCTGTTTTTTAAACTCATGGTTAGTTTTCAAACACATGCAGAGAGCAGTAGCTGAAGTAATAATCGATAAAAAGTGTGTTCTGCTTTCTGTACTCAATGTAACAAATGTCTTTCTTCCAAATAAACATTTTAAGTATAATGTGCCATTTCCATCAAAGAGACTTTTCTTTACTTAAAATATTCTCCTTGCAACTCCTGTCTGGGTGACTTGGAGTTTTTCTATACTGTCTGGAAGTTGAATACAACACTTCACAACAGGCCTCTCAATTTTTCACCTCTCAAAGCATTAGAGGAAAATGAAACCCGCACTGAAGGCTTTGTGTGAAGGCATGGATGCATGTACTTCACAATTTAGAATTTAATGATATCCGCTAAAGTGCAAATGTATTGAAATGATTATTGCAAGGCCAGATGTGGTAGTACATGCCTTTAATCCCAGCACTCAGGAGGCAGAGGCAGGTGGATCTCTATGAGTTCCAGACCAGCCAAGGCTGCATACTGAGACCTCGTCTCAAAAAGAAATGAAAAAATTATTTCAACACTGTTCATATGCTCCAAAAACAGGACACCCATGGCTAAGAGACAGGTTTAATATACCTATTTAGGGAAATATCACACTTTTTTTTAAAGGTTGATATAGACCCATATTGCAAATATGGAATGATCACTAAGGTGTGTTATATTATGAATCTATATGCACAGATAACTACACATTCCTGCACCCATACACATTGCAAAATCAGAGACAGGAAGGCACGTGCGTGCATATGCTTTAGAAACATCAATTGTTTCTGGAACAATAAACAAGTATCATCCCAGTGACAGCCTCAGGTTGGCAGGCATTGGAGTAGGAGGTTGATTTACTGTTGTTCACCCTGGTATACTAACAGAGAATTGTGGTTGTCACTGCTGCTTTACCATATGTACACACATTACTTTTAAAACCACTGTGAATGAATTTAGTTCCTTTAGTTTATAGAAAAAAATAGCAATATCAGATATCTGCTGTTTTTTTCTCAGTTAGGGTTACTATTGCTGTGATGAAATACCATGACCAAAGCAATTTGGAGAGGAGAGAGATTTTAAGGCTTACACTTCCTCATCACTGTTCATCACTGAAGGAAGTCAGGACAGGAACTCAAACAGGGCAGGAACCTGAAGGCAGGTGCTGATGCAGAGGCCATGGAGGGGTTCTGCTTATAGGCTTGCTCGGCTTGCTTTCGGTGGCACCGCCCACAATGGGCTGGGCCCTCCCCCATCAATCACTAATTGAGAAAATTCCCTACAGGCTTGCCTACAGCCCAGTCTTATGGAAGTATTTTCTCAATTGAGTCTCCCTCCTCTCCAGTGACTCTAGCTTGTGTCAAGTTGACATAAAACTAACAAGCACACTCGTTAGTCTGCACCATGCCAAGGAGTCTGCAGACGTGCAATCCCATTCCACCCTCACAGTCATCCTGCAAGGCTGACAACTGCTATGTTTATTCTATTGGTAAAGTAACAGGAGTTTACCCATTTGGCTAAGAGTATTCTGGGTAAAAACAGCTGAGAGGTTAACGGGAAGATTGGCCTGACTCTGCAGTCTTAAGTCCTTAAACCAAAGTAAAGACATAAAGCTATTTACAAAGTCTAACTGGACTTCATGGACAAGGAAGGGGAAAGATCCCCACAGATAACAGGAATGCTAGGCTTATTTATTTTTTCTGTGTCTTCTCCTCAAAACTGGAAGCATCGTACAGTGGTGAGTGATGTGACACTGGGTAAGGACTGATGCTGGATATTGCGGTGTTTGCAATGTACTCTTTCCAGAAAAAAAAAATGTTTTTATCTGTATCTAGCTGCTATGTATGTTCATGTGTACACAGAGACCAGAAAAGGGCACCAGATCCTCCGGAGATAGAGTTCCAGGCAGTTGTGAGCTAGCTGCCAGACATGGTTCTGGGATCTGAATTCCGGTCCTTTAGAAGAGCAGCAAGTGTTCTTAACCCCTGAGCCATCTCTCCATGCCTTCAATGTACTCATGTGTGGTTAACACAGGAATAACTAGAAAAAAAAGGTTTCTCTACTACGAAAAGCTTCTCCTGAATCAACCCCATGCCCTCTCCATTTGTATTTCCAGTCTCCTGGGTCCACTTGAGATCCCTGAGGACAACCACTGTCATTCCTCACTCCTGACACTGTTATGTCCAACATCCTCTTCCAACTTCATGTCTCCATAGCCATAATCACAGATACCCTTCAAAGCAGGACCAAATTCTGACTCCCAGAATTTCCCTGTTCATCTCCATCAAGACTCATCTCTCCCTCTTCTTGGAGCTCTCTGTAATAATCCTTTCACTGAAAGCCCAAAGAATTCGAAAGAGATGTAGATTATGAACATATCTCTAATATCTGTCTGTTTATGTATTTATTATCGGTCTGAGAGCTGCTCTACTCACTACAGCAACAAATGAAGCAGCCTAGCTGTTCATCAACAAATGAATGGATGATGAAAACTCCGTGTGTGTATAAAATAGACTATAATTCAGCTCGAAAGAAAAGTGAAATCACAAAATTGTGTGAAAATGCATGGACTTGGGATATATAACATTAAGTGCTGCCACACCATCTCAGGAAATAAAAACTACATGTTCCCCCTCACATGCAGATCACAGTCTGTGGTGGTTTGAATGAGAAATGGCCCCCATAGGTTCATACATTTAAATGTTTCCTAGTTGGCAGAACTGTTTAGGGGAAGGATTGGGAAGTATGTATGGTCTTGTTGGAGGAGGTGTGCCACGGGGGATGGGCTTTGATTTTCCAAAAGCCCATGTTTCACTCTCTGCCTCATGGTTGTGGATCAAATATAGCTCCCAGCCATTGCTCCAATGTCATGCCTGCCTGCCTGCCTGCCTGCCTGCTGCTGTGGCTCCCTGATGTCATGATGACGGGCGTGGACTCACCCTCTGAATCTGTAAGCAAGCCCCTGGAATCAAATGCTTTCTTTTATAAGTTGTCTTGGTCATGGTATCTCTTCACAGTAATAGAAAAGTAACCAAGGCACAGCCTATAATGTATATATGTATTTATGTAGACAAATATACATGTAGGCACCTTAGGACGTATAGTAAGGAGGTCACAAAAGGGTAAATATGAGCTGATGAGGAAGGACGGAATGCAGACGTAGACATATGAGTCATGGAAGACGGTCCGGCTAATTCTTTTTCTAGCTTTAACTCTGTCATTGATTGATGATTGGTTGTGTGTATGAATGTGTGTGAGAGAGTGTGTGAATGTATGAGAGTGTGTGTGAGTGTATAAGTGTGTATGTTTGTGTGTGTTGGATACTTGTATAAAGATATAATTAATAATGAAAGTGTGAAATCCAAAACAATGTTCCAGGACTTCAGAATGGCTATTCTAATGGTATAGAAGTTTGTTGAGCTGTATAGACTTGGGGCTGGGCCCGTGCTTATTTGTTAATCTTGCTGTATGATGTTTTTTTATTTGCAAGTTTTTATAATAAAGTGTTTTTTATTTTCTTTTTTTTTAAAAAAAAAAAAAAAGGTGTATCTCCCTTGAAGTGTGGGTCTCAGAGGAGGAGGAACAGTGGTTTTTATTATTTAAGTCACCACCCTTGCCCTGTGAGGCACGGTATCTCAATTCCTGTCTAATAAACTGTTAGAGGGAATGGAACACTGAACATAGTCTGATCACCAGGAGAGCCTGGGGTAGATGGAAATGATTCATCTGAGCAGCCTGCCCAGGCTTGGGTTGTTAGTGTGAGCAGCCTGGCCAGCTTGTGCTGTTGGTATGAGCAGCCTGGCCACTGGGTTTGGGCTGTTTGGTGTGAACAGCCTAGCCACTGGGCTTGGGCTGTCAGTGTGAGTAAGCCTGGCCAGGCTTAAGCTGTTGGTGATCTATGATCATGCAAGGGTATGAGACAGAAGCACATAATCCTCACACAAGAAGCTGTCAGCTACCAAAGGATGGTTTTTGGGTTTTTGTTTTTTGTTTTTTTTTTTTTTTAATGAAAATGAGAGGTGATGGAGGCATGTATTTTCTGTCATGGTGAGGCCTGTGTGATGCTATCTATAAGCCTCCAAAACTGGATGAACTAGGAATCCTCAAGCTCCCGAGAAAACTGGTAATAGCAAAAGATGAGTTTGTCTACAACCTCACCCTTCATATACATGCTGTGTGTGGAGGGGCGTGGAGGGGAGAGGCCTATATAATCTGCATCTAAAGTTTGTGATTAGCAAGAATGGGGTTATGTTTTGTAATGTTTTGTGAGGCTTGTGGGGAGTGAGTATCGGAATTGATCTTGGGGGTCATAGCTTTGAAGTACATTAAGAATCTAGAGTCATCAGAGCTTGTCTATATTTAGACAAGAATTGTTGTTGTTGCATGGAATAGAACTGGATGGACAGAGGGAGAAAGGGAAGGTGTGAGAAGGGCCAAGAGGAAAAGGGACTCTAAACACAGGCAAGGTAAGCTTGTCTCATCCAAACGGAATTCTTAAGGCTCTTGGAAGGAGTCCCTGCTGCATCCTGTGACCCTGGGTGTTTCCAACTAACCTCCAAGGAGCAGGGGCCCTTCTGCTAATGGGCTAGCCGACCCTTGGGTGCTTACAGCCACTGCCAGGAAAGCCCCTAGAGCCTAGTCACTTGTGAATGTGTGAGCCAGACTTCTTTGAAGAATAGAACCTGCTGGCCATGAAGTAGCATTATACATGGCCTCTGTGAACTGAGGAAGAAGAAATGGCTGAGGGGCTAGGGTCCAATCACACTGAGCCTCCCAGAAGAAGGGAGCAAAGGTAATTACAAGGTCAGAGCTGATTGGCCAGGAACCTAGAGCCCCTGGGGAAAGGGACAGGAAAGTACCTTCTCAGTGGAGGGGCAGGCCTGAAGAGGAATTGGCAAGGGAAAACACAGGCTAAGCAGTGAGGCCACAGAAGACACCCGGGAGAGACAGGGGTTTTGCGGTTCTGGGGCCTGCACGAGTCCTGGAGGCTGGCTGCTGGCTGCTGGCTCCGCCTAGCGCTTTGTTCAAATTCAGAGACATGCGAAGAGCTTCCCTCCTTCAATTCTCCATCCACTCTGTCACAGCTCCCCTCAAGTTTGGTGGCTTTGTTTTATTTACCCAGCCAGGCTTTCAGCCCAATTCTCATTCTACACCTTTAGAAGCTTTTTGAATATGGAGGGGAAAATCACTTGCGTGGAAACCACAGCCTTCTCGTGACGGTGCCATACAGACAAATAATCACACAAATTGCCAGAATTGCTCTCCTGGAGTCCTGGGATTTGTTCGGTGCAGATCTGTATTAGATTATGTCATATGTGGTTCTTTTTCCTTTTCCTTTAGAAACATAATGACAAATTCTTCCCAGGTGGCAGCAAGAAAATTAAAAGTACAGCCCATCTGTACTCTTGCCTGAAATGAAAAAAAAAAAAAAAAAAGGAGAAAAGACAAAAATCACATTTCATATGAATCTCTGCCATAAATTCAAGCCCGTCAGCAGCTGTGGAAAAGCCCAATGAGTCACCTCAGCACCCAGGCCCCTGACAAAAATAATAATTCCCATCACATGCTAAGAGGACCCATGCTTCCAGGATGCCACGGAGTGTGCCGGGAACCATACCTGGAGGACAGCTGCTGTTGATATGTAGAAAGTTCTTACATTTCCTCTACGGGAGTGAGAGAGAGTATATGAAGCTGGAGGAGTGGCACAGGCCGAGAAGGGAAAGATTCATCAAAGTGGTGACTGGGAGTCTCCATTGCAAGAACCAACAGCTGAGACTCGGCCACAAGAGCAGATGCTCAGTGCTTTCAGAATGTCTGAAGAGCTACGAATTCCAACAAGTTGTTGTACACTTGGTAGGAACACTGCCAGATGCATTATGAAAGGTGAACAGCCATTGGGCTACGGCAGAGAAGCCGAGGCAAACATGGCATCAAGGAAGAGCCCAGAGAAGCAACAGCTATTACCTCCATGCTGCTGCAGGGAGGGTGCAGTGTGCATTTTCAATTTTTTTGTTTTTGTTTTGTTTTTCAAGACAGGGTTTCTCTGTGTAGTTTTGGTGCCTGTCCTGGATCTTGCTCTGTTGACCAGGCTGGCCTTGAACTCACAGAGATCTGCCTGGCTCTGCCTCCCAAGTGCTAGGATTAAAGGCGTGCGCCACCACTGCCCGGCACAGGGTGTATTTTCAATACCATGTAAAGCGATCAATAAAAAGTTCAAAAATGGCTTCCGAGCATAGCTTCGCCATTCACTGTCAACACAGCATGCTTGTGCCACTGTCACGATCCAGCAATCTAATTTAGTTATGAGTGGATGGCAGTTTCCAAGATAGAAGCATTCTTCATTCTTCATCTATATATACATCTCCATGGACACAGAGACGCACATACACAAAATACACACACACACACACACACACACACACACACACACACACACACTCAATACCCTATGCAAACATGGAGTCCTATATTACAACATAGGCACTCCTAGAAACTGGCCTCCCACCTTGTCTGGTCCTTGCTGAATGATCCCCAGCCCCAATCCACAGTTAACCATCACCTTCTTAGACCTCTAACAGACTTTCTTTTGGACCACCAACAAGCTCCCAAATCATGACACGGAGACTTAATATTAGTTATGAATGCTCGGCCTTATCTTATGCTTGTCCCACTAGCTCTTAAAACTTAATTTAACCTGTTTCTATTCATCTATGTCTTCCCTTGGGGCTTTTTACCTTTCTTTCATTCTGTATGTCCTACTCTGTGCCTGGCTGGCTTGTGTCTGCCTGACTGGCTAGTGTCTGCCTGGTGGCTGGTGGCTGCCTGGCTGGCTGGCCCTGGGTGGTTTCCTCTCATTCTCCCTCCTTCTCCTTTCTTTCTCCTCCTCCCAACCCTAGATTCCTCCTCCTACTTATTCTCCCTGCCCACCAGCCCCACCTATCCCTCTCCTGCCTAGCTATTGGCTGTTCAGTTTTTCATTAGACCAATCAGGTGCCTTAGGCAGGCAAGGTGAAATAGCAACACATCTTTACATAATTAAACAAATGCAGCATAAACAAATATATCTTTACATTGTTAACAAAGGCAGCAGAAACAAATGAAATAAATGTTCCACAACACAGACCTAAGTCTTTTCTTTGTAGACCTGAGAGAAGTCACAGGGAGCAGTTGTTATGACTCAATGTCTGCTTTGAAGAGGCTGGATTAGTGTGGAATAACCACCATCCACTTCCACTTCAGTGGTGCTTCTGTGACCCCAAATCCTGAGACGCCTAGAAAACCCTTCACTGATGATGCTTTTGAGTCCTTACCCTCTCTCTTCTTAAAAAAAAGATATTTTAAAAACAGTATTTGGGGGTGGGAGTCTGAAAGGTCATTCATCAGGAAAAGCATTTGCTGTACCAGCCTGACAACTTGAGTTTAATCTCCAGAATCTACATAAAGTGGAAGGATAGAATCCACCCCACAGGGGTGTTCTCGGATCTGCACATGTGCTTTGTGCACATGCACACGTGTACGTGTGCACACATACACACACTTAATAATAACTTAAATTTTTAATTGATAATCACATATCGACGATATAAAAACATGATGTTTTAAAATATGTATACCATATGGAATGGCTAAGTCAGCTAATTAACATATGCATTACATAACATTGTTAACTGGACAGTATATTGCTGAGTAGTCATTATGTTGTATAACAGATCTATTGAACTTCATAAGGATCTGATTAGATTTGAACAGCTGCCTCTTGGTAGATATGACCAAGTGTCCTGGCTAATTTTAACTGTCAGCTTCACACAGCCTAGAGTCGCCTCTTGTGGAATGTTAGGTAAAGATGTGTTGCATTCTTTTATGCTTGTGGAATATCTGTTTAATGATTGGTCTGTGGGCATGTCTGTCTGGAATTGTCTTGATAATCAATTGATATTGGGTGGCCCATGTCACTGTGGGTGACCCTAGTCCTGTACAGGTAGTCATGGGGTGTATAAAGTTCAAAATTGAGCCAGAGAGTAAGGAACGTTCTCCCATGGTTCCTGCCTCCAAGTTCCTGCCCTGAGTTCCCTTGAGGATGAATTATAACCTGGAAGTATACGTCAAATAAAATGGAACACAACTTTATTCTCAGCACTCGGGAGGCAGAGGCAGGTGAGTCTCTAAGTTTGAGTCCAGCCTGGTCTATAAAGGGATTCCAAAGACAACCAGGGCTACACAGAAAAACCCTGTCTTAAAAAAACCAAAATAATAATAATAATAATAATAATAATAATAATAAGTAGGTCAAATGAACCCTTTCCTCCCCAGGCTGCCTTTGGTGAGTATTTTGTCATGGCAGCAGAAAGGGCACTAGAATACTAAGTAAACTGAGAATTTCAAGACACATACAAATTCTTCTATGACATTTCAAAAAAACATATTTAATTCCTGTCCCTGACAATATGCAGAGCATTTGGAAAATTCCCGGCTGAATTAATTGAAAATGACAAACCTTGAATTTTAGCTCACAATCAAGCTTGTTTAAATGTGTATTCCTGGAGTCTCTTGTGGTGACGGAATGATCCAGAAAGGCTCCCCAAACCCTAAGAAAGAGGTGACAAAGAAACAGCAGTATAGGGGACCTGGAAATGACCCCAAACACTGTCAGCCAACAGACCTTCAACAACGACGCTGAGAACACGCTGTACAGGAAAGCAAAGCTTCCCCATAAAAGGCGCTAGAAAAATTGGGATGAACACACAAAAGATCTCTCTCTCTCACACACACACACACACACCAGGTACAAAAATCAGCTCAAAGCAGATTAAAGATGTACTTGTAAGACTTAAAGCCATGAAACTCTTAGGAGAAAATATGAAAAGTGCTTTAGGACACTGGAACAGGAAAGGGTGGTGGACAAGACCTCTTAAAGTCTGGGAAGTAAAAGCTGCAATACACAAACATGCCAAACTAGAAAGCTGCTCACAGAGGGCAGCAGGCATCAGAGCGAGGAGAGAGCCTACACAATGAGCTAAACTTTTTACAAACTACAGCTGAAACATCAAGAATACATAAGGAACTCGAAAAGCTCGAGTACAAAAAAAAAAAAAAATTCACCTGGTCTTTAAACATGTAAGTCTTAAGTAGACATTTTTCAAAAAGAAAACACACAAAGTGGTTATGAAACCATGTTCAGTATCACGAGTCATCAGGAAGACAAACAAAGGCCCCAGGGAGAAGAGAATGTCACCGCTGAAGGCCGGAAGGAAAAGGGGGCCTTCCGTGCTGAGGGTGGGAATTAAGATCACTGCCACCATTGCTGCAAACAGTATGGAAGTTCCTCAAAAAAAAAAACTAAAAAGAGAACCATCATAGGGTTCAGGAATCCCACTACTGCATGCATACTCAAAGCACGTGAAATCTATATGTTGAAGAGACATTTACACGTCTAAGTTTATGCAGCTCCATCAGCAAGAGCTGAGAAATGGAAACAACCTAGGTGACCTTCATGATGAATGAATAAGGAAAATGAAGTTCATACACACAAAATAACTGCATAAACCAAAAAAGAATGAAATCCTATCAGTTAGTATGACAGGCATGGAACTGTGGACCACCATGTTAAAGAAACAAGCCAGATATAGAAAGGCAAATGTCACATGATCTCACTCATGTGTGGAATCTAAAATAAGTTCTCAAATTTGAAAGCAAAATGGTGACTGCCAGAGTCTAGGGGTAAGCTTCATGGAGTAAATGGGAGCGAGAAGCTGTGGTGTGTTATTGCATGATACAGTGACTTCAGATAACAACTGTGTACTGTATCTTGAAAAGCTAGGAGAAAAGACTTTGAATGTTTTAACCATAAAAATGATAGATGGTTGAGGAGGTGGAAAGAGACACCTGATTAAAATATTGTACAATGTATACATGTGTTGAAACACTAAATAATGCCTTGTGGTTGTATACAATGTTTGTGTTTGTATGTATAGATTAAAAATGAAGTTGAGTGCTAGTGAGAAGAGTCAGCTGGTGGTGCTCTCTCAGTCAAGGGACTAAAATCTCCTGAAGCCATGAGCTGAAAACAATCTTTCCTCCCTAAACAGATTTCATAGACATACAGCATAGCCCCATACATACCTTGCATTCTAGTGAAGAAAACATTTTTTTTGCAACTTCTCTGTAAACCTAAAGTTCACTGTAGCAAGTGTAGACTCTCAGAAGTCTCACCTGGAGAGGCTGTAACTCAGTAGGCCTGTCCTGGGTCTCGACAATCCTGCAGGGAGACAGAGCTAACCACTGTGGGTTGTATGCATGGTCTTTTAAAAGGTTACAATCCAAGATGCACTTGTTCAACTGTAAAAGAAATTGGCTACTGAGAGGTCTGTCCACTTCCCTCTACCCTTGAGTGCCAGGAGCTCCAAAGAAAAGCTGGCTTCCTTTTCCTTCCTTGGGCAATGAATACTATTCTCCACGCTGAGCCACTCTGAAAACACTGTGGCATTGTCCCATGGGCTATTCAGCACGGGCCACATTCCCTTCTGTATCAACAATCCCCACGTAGAATCCCATCCATAGAGAATAGGCTCTCAACAGCAACGATAGTTACAGACTGCCCTGCGACCCCCAGCTCTGCAAGCCGGCAAAGAAAAATCTAAAGCAGAATAAATGGCCTTGCTTCCCAGCAGCCCTCAAACTGAGCACCATGTTGCAGGGACAAAAGCTACTCATTCACCAGAAAAGGAGCAGCAGAGGGGAGACAGCATGCCCAGCTTCAAAGCTTTGTTCTGCTGAGTATAGATGTGCTTGGCCTAATGGGATTCTCAAAAGCCTTCAGATACATACTTTATAGCTGATTAATTAAAATACAATTTGAGCTAATGAGAAGGTCTCCAATGGTAAATAGGAGTCTTCTGAGGCCAGCAAAGGAGTTTACTTGAAGAGGATTGTCTCAGTCAGGGTGACTGTTGCTGTGATGAAACACCATGACCAAAGCAACTTGGGGAGGAAAAGGTTTATTTGGCTTACAGTTCCATGTGACAGTTCCTTATCAAAAGCATGAGCACAGGAACTCAAACAGGGCAGGAACCTGGAGGCAGGAGCTGACGCAGAGGCCATGGAGAAGGGCCACTTACTGGCTTGCTCCTCATGGCTTGCTGAGCCTGCTTTTCTTATAGAACCCAAAACCACAAGCCCAGGGGTGGCACCACCCACCATGGGCTGGGCCCTCCTTCACTGATCACTAATTAAGAAAATACCCTACCGCTGAATCTTATGGAAGCATTTTCTCAACCGAGGCTCCCTCCTCTCTGATGACTCTAGTTTGTGTCAAATTGACATCAAACTAGCCAGCCCTAGGATGAATGTATAGTACTGTTACAGGGCTATTGAGATGGCTCAGAGGATACAGCACTTATAGCACAAGGCTGATAACCTGAGTTCAACCCCTGGAACCGTCTTAAAAGTAGAAGGAGAGAAGTGATTCCACAAAGGTGTCCCCTGACTGCCACATGCACTCTATGGCATGCAAACCCACACCAATACAACATACTGGTGCGGGTGAGGGTGCATATGCACATGTGTGTTTAACCAAACTAGCTCTGTTAACTACTTTTCTGTTACTTTGATAAAACACCAAGAACAAGGAAACTTATAGAGGAGTTCGTTTGGGCTTATGGTTCCAGAGGGATGAGAGTCCATCGCCATCACATAGGGAAGGAACGGTAGCAGGCAGAACTGATAGATGAACTATCAAGCTGAGTGGGACCTCAGCTTGATCCACAAGCATGAAGCGCCAGAAAGCACTGGGAATGGTGTGAAGCTTTGAAGCATCAAAGCCCACCCCCAGTGATGTCATTCCTCAGCATGGCAACCCCTCCTACATTTACCCAAACAGCTCCACCAACTAGGGACCAAGTATTGAAATGCTTGAGAGTATGAAGGACATCCGATTCAAAGCACCACACTAGCCCTACGATCTGTCAGAGATCACAGTTGGAGCACAGGTTCTAAACACAGAGACATGGTGTCTTCAAGACCTAAGCTATCACTAGGCGTGGTGGGTCACTCTTGTATTCTCAGAATGTGGGAGGTTGAAGCAGGAGAATTTGCCTCAGTTCAAGGCCAACTTGGGCTACATAATAATATTAGTTCCAGGGAGGTCTAGGCTATGCAGTTAGATGCTGTCTCAAAAAACAAAACAAAACAAAACAAAACAAAAAATAATTTAGTTAACAAAAATTACCAGGCCACCAGCATTTTCTCTTTGGTTTCCCATACAGTACACCAGCCTGGGGACCAGACTAATGAGTTCAGCCTGTGGTGAGGGGGTGTAGGGGGGGTGGGGGGGGCTGGTGTGTGTGGTATGTGTGTGTGTAGTGTGTGTGTATAGGTGTGTATATGTGTGTGTGGTGTGTGTGTGTGTGCTTGGTGTGTGTGTGTATGTGTGGTGTGTGTGTGGTGTGTGTGTGTGGTGTGTGTGTAGTGTGTATGTGTGTATATGTGTGTGTGATGTGTGTGTGGTGTGTGTGTGTATGTGTGTATGTGTGTGTGTGTGTGTGTGTATGTGTGGTGTGTGTATGTGTGTGT
>CABHPP010143704.1:6855-27041 GCA_902168425.1 Peromyscus attwateri
CACACACACACACACACCTCTTTTAGCTCAGAAGTCAGTGCAATCATCAAATCAAAGACTACAGTTTACTTGTGTCCTTCAGAGCTGTGAGCACTGTGCTGCAAGCCTACGGTCGCCCTTCACTGCCTGCCACAGGCTTCTGATGTTTCCCAGAGTCCTATGGACCTTGTGGAGCCCTCTGAACAAAGCGGCTGTGTCAGTCACTTTCCTGGTTGCTGTGACACCATGCCCACTTAACTGGGGAAGGGTCTGTTCCGGGTCACAGTTCGAGGGTACACAGTCCATCATGGCAGGAAGGCATGGGGCAGAAGCGTAAAGCAGCTGCTCACATCGCGTCTCCAGTCGGGAAGCAGACAGAGGTGGAGGCTGGAGCTCAGCTCCATTTCTCCTTCCTGTTCATCCCAGACCTTGGAATGGTGACAGCTACATTCAGGGTGGGTCTTCCCTCCTAAGTTAAAGCTTTCTGAAAGTTTCTCCCGAGATATACCCAGAAGTGTTTCCATGGTGACTGTAAATCCTGCCAAGGTGATGATGAAGATGAGCCATCACAGCATGGTGATCTTATTCATGTTTCTTCAGTTGGTGAACTAAACTGAGAACCTACTCTATGCTGGGGATACACTGGAGAGCAAAAGAAAGGGGGGGGCGTCCCTGCTAGTCACGGCCAGTGACAATTCTGGAAGTATGGGACCCTTCAGGCCTGCTTGGATCATGGAACACGTTCTATATGCCTTTCTGTCCTTTCTCCCCTGTTCCTTCTCAGCATCATTCTTGTGTTTAAGATGACTTCTATGGTTGGAAGATAGTCACATGTGTCGAAGGGCCTCTGGCTTCCTCCTCTCTGTTGGGGAAAACAGAGAAGGCCGACCCTCTGCAGTCCTCAGAAGTCTTCGGCTTTGTTCTATGGACTCAACTTGGCGACATGCTTGTTGCAGTGGGCAGCGGATGAAAGCTGGTTGGCTTGTCCTTCAGGGCCCAACTGGAGTTATATGTGGTTGTGAGCTATCCAGTGTGGGTGTTGGGAACCGAACACTCAACCACAGAGCTGGCTCTCTAACCCTTCTGGAAACATTTTCTGTAAGCCCTAGGTTTCAGTCCACACATCACTCTGGTAAGTTTTGGGAGATATGTAAGTAACACCCAAGAAGTCAAAATACCAAGAATGGCTTGGGTAGCACCCTGCCAATCGAGCCCCTGGAAATCTGAATTCTTTTATTCAAAGGGAAATGGTGAGCATGTGAAGAAGTGCCAGCAAGAGGCGATGTAAATGCTGGGTAGCACTGGGTAAATATGATGTAAACGCTGGGTGAGTGATGGAGCTCAGTGGTAGTGTACTTGTGTAGCAGGTAAACAGTCCTGGGCTTTTGAGCCCCCACTACCTCAAACAAAAACTTTTAGATGAAGAACAAGGACAGGTCATCGTCCCCTGTATGAGAGGGGACTGGAGAGGCGGCTCAGCAGTTTAGAGAATTTGCTGTTCTAGAGAGCCCAAATTTGGTTCCCAACACTCGTGTTGAGTGGCTCACAACCACCTGTACTCCAGGTTGGACGATGATCAAAGGGGCCACTGGAGAGACAGACACTGTTCTGGGAGTGGACAATGGTCACAGCACCAGACCACTGTCCTGGCCTACATGTTTAGGTAGATTGTATGCTCTTTTCTTTTCCTTAGGGAGTTTATTTTTAATTATATGCATACGCATATGTATGTGTGTTTCTGTGGGGGTTTATGTGCAGGGTGCAATATGCCCACAGAGGCCAGAAGAAGGCATCAGATCCCCTGGAGCTAGAATCACGGGAGGTTGTGAACTGATTGGTGTGGGCGCTGGGAGCCACATTCAGGTCCTCTGCAAGAACAGCAAGCTCATTGATCTCTGATTCAAAGTCACTAGCACAGGCCTGCTTCCTTAGCAGAGTCTTCTCTCTTGGTGATTGACAGGCCTATTGGAGTTAACTCTTAAGGGAGGGGACGATGACCTGTCCTTGTTCTTCATCTAAAAGCCTCCTGCCAGATGGTAATCTCACGATCTTCCTGACAGTTCAGAAAGTCATGACTCTACCCAGGGTCAGAGATGCGTACAGTTCAGATCCTATTCTTCCAATAAGAAAATCACACCACAGAATGGTTTTGTTTGTTTGTTTGTTTGTTTTTTGTTTTTCAAGACAGGGTTTCTCTGTGTAGCCCTGGCTATCCTGGAACTTGCTTTGTAGCCCAGGCTGGCCTCAAACTCACAGAGATCCACCTGCCTCTGCCTCCCAAGTGGTGGGATTAAAGGCGTGTGCCACTGCTGCCCCACCACAGAACAGATCTAAACAAATTAAAGAAAGACAGAAATTAAATAAACACATAGTGCATAGGGCTGGGTGATGGCTCAAGAGCAAACTGGTTGCTGAGCACAGGGACCAGAGTTTGGGTTCCTAGCACTCTCTTACAGCAGGTGTGGAGGCGTCTGTCTGTGACCCCAGCATTGGGAACTGGTGAGCTCCAGGTTCAGTGAGAGACTGACCCTGTCCCAAAAATTAAGGTGAGAGAGAGAGAGAGCTATTGAAGGAAACATCACATCAACTCTGGCCTCTATGTGTGCCAGCACAATGAAGCGTGTGTGTACAAGCGCCTGTGCCTGTGAGTGTGTGTGTTCATATGCGCGCACACAAAGTCAGCTGCTGTGGGATGTTCTGTATGGCAAATGTGTTGCTAATAAAGCACTGATTGGCCAGTGGCTAGGCAGGAAGTAGGCAGGACTAACAGAGAGAATTAAAAGAGCAGGAAGGCAGAAGGGGTCACTGCCTGCCAGCCGGCCAGCCAGCAACCGCCAGGACAAGTAGCATGTAAAGATGCCGGTAAGCCACGAGCCATGTGGCAAGGTATAGATTTATGGAAATGGATAACTTAAGATATAAGGACAGTTAGCAAGAAGCCTGCCACGGCCATACAGTTTATAAGCAATAGAAGTCTCTGTTTCCTTGGTTGGGTCTGAGCGGCGGTGGGACTGGCAGGTGAAAGAGATTTATCCTGACTGTGGGCCAGGCAAGAAAACTTAAGCAACAGTCAGCATTTACTAGGATGACACTGTCTTCCCTGAACGGGTCTCAGCAAGGCCCTGCCCCTCCCGCGGTCCTCCCTCTGTCCAGTCTGTGATCTGTAGCTGTCCCTTCACATAGAATTTGAAATTTAAATTTTAGGGTAACTGTCATGAGCATGGTCCGCTAGAAACATAGATGGGTACATCTAGATCTTTCCACAATGTCTGGATGTGTTGGATAACAGTAAATTAATTCACAGGCCTCACTGGTTTCACTGGCTGTAGTTTACCAAGTAGTCCTGATTTCCCTAGAAAGCATGGCTGTTGGCAATCACAGGTCCTTTTATTATAATCTTAGTAACCAATATTAACTCAGAACACATAGTACATGCTACACAGTTGAATATGTGTGTGTGCATGTGTGTACTAATAGGTATATTAATATATGCTATAAATACACACACACACACACACACACACACACACACACACACACACACGTAAATATGTTACAGAAAGAGGCCTTACTGGAGGCAGAGGCAGAAATCTGATAGAGATCCAGAATCACTGCAGGAGGATGATAGATATTAACACGTCTATGTGGAGAACTTTTGGGAGATAGGCGGAGCTGACCTGGGGGTCCCGAGTTGCTGGGTCTGGCCAAACCTGATCAACAGGGTTTGATCCTAACTGCAGAGGCGTGGGAGCATGGAGGTGAGTTGCAGACTGTCTGAATGGATAAAGGGATAGATGGATGGTCATACAGGTAGATGGCAGTTGGAACTGGGCCACATCAAGCATCAAGGACCCACTGTTTATGCTAAGCTGAAGCCTCTGAGACAGTTTCGGGAGGGGGGGGGGGGGGAGTTCTCTGTCTATTGGTTCTTTAACACACACACACACACACACACACACACACACACACACACACACACACACCAGGTAGCTGGATGACAGGTTGGCAGAATTATTGATATTGCTGTATTAGGTATTCTTTTTATGGGACCCAGAAGAGGGTGTCATTGTCCTCTGTTGGTCTGGTGTGTTTGGTCAGTTTCATTCACGTACCCATGAGTTCTCAATGTACTTTGGTGAGTAGGTAGGTGGGACTTTTGTAACTTTTGGGAATGAGTTATCTGCCCATGTCTCCTGGGTGGTGCTGGACAGGGTGGTGTCTGCATGCACATAACACAGTCACCAGCCCCTGCATTTTTGCTCAAAATGGAGCTAAATGCTGCCCCACAGTTGCTGTTTCACCCAGTGTGGAGGAACTGAGAACAGGACCCAGCTGTGTCTCCACAGAGCTCAGTGGTGACATGCCCTCCCTCCTTTCCTATGGCAGCCCAAACTCTAAGGAGAAGCAATCACAGCATTTCCCTTTAGGCTGAGTGGCAGCAGGACACAGGAGGTGCGGCCCGAGGCTGATTATGAGGGAGGGATTTTTCCTCAAGGACCTCCAACCCTGCTCATTTTTAACTAACTACCCAGCCGTAAGAGACATGGGAGAGGTAGAGATGAAATACTGTAGTCTGTATGTTGAATTTTTTTTTTTTAATTAGTTGGGTGATGGAACTGGAGAGATGGCTCAGCAGCTAAGAGCACTTAGCTAAGTGCTGCTCTTGCACGGGACCTGGGTTCAGTTCCCAGCACCCACACTGGGTGGCCTACACTGCCTGTAACTTCAGTTCCCTGGAGATCTAATGCCCTCTTCTGGTCCTTTCAGGTACTGCATGTAGGTGGTGCACATAATACACTCAGGCTAACACACATGAATATATGATAAAGAATACATTAGTAAGGTGACATGCTCTTTCAGATCTGGGTTAACAGGAGGTTGACTGTGACCTTCATTGCAGAAGCTTCCTAAATGGAAAGCAAAAATAAAATATGCAAAGATACCTCCAGAAGTGGCCATGGTATAGGAATTACTATATAAGCTTCCGTAGCAATGAGGCAGAACTTCATATGTTGCCACTTTGAAGATAAACTAATTTCCCCTAAATCAATGGGTGTTGGCCCTTGTTGCACTGAAAGCAAAATCTAACAGTGGCTAGAGAGTTGTGTCCACGATGAACAAAGCCTCCACAAACAGAGATGGGTGACGCCTGTCGGCTAAAACCCCACAGGCACAAACCCAAAGACCATACTCAGTCACTCTGCAGTGTTGATGGACACGTGGCAGCCCCGTAGAGTACCCCACAGCCAGGAGCTGCTTGTGCTCATAAATGATGGCCACGGAAGAAATGACACCTCACAAAAGATACAGAAATGGGATCCCAAATACATTAGTGGAAGAAGAAAAGAAAATTGCTAAGTGCTTTATTGTTAAGATGCACATGGCCCCTATGACTTCACTGGAGACTTTTTCAGACATTGGGAAGAGAGGTAAACTGGAAGTAGACTTTCATGTTGTAGCAAGGGATGGGTGGTTATTGTTTTTACTTTATTTTTTAATTTTCTTTGTTTGTATTGTTTTGAGTCAGGGTCTCATGCATCCCAGACTGTCTTAGAACTCAATATGTCAACAAGGATGACTTTGAACTTCTGATTCTCCTGCCTCTGCCTCCTGAGTCCTGGGATCACAGCTGTGTGCCACCATGCCCAGTTTTATAGGGTCCTGGGAATCAAACCCAGGGCTTTGTGCATACCAGGCACATCCCCAGCCTGACGATGAGTGTTCTTACATGGGAACACTTATGCCCTGCTCATGATGTTTCCTTCCGATGCGTAGACCATCCATCCATTGGTGTAACTCCTCCGGGTTTCTCATTACCCATGCCCTTATTCCTTCCTGATTCTTCCATGATAGACAAAATTGACAGAGGACTTTGGGTATGTCCAGTTCATCCCCTCTCTCCTTGGTAGCACAGCGTTGCCTATCTGCAGAAGGCCTGTCCCTGGCTCTCTTTGGGTTGCATGGCCAGCTTAGCTGGAGAGGGCCCTCACACTCTGGTTGCTCAGGAGTGCTTGTGGCCAGGCTGGTTAGTCATCTAATTCTGAGGCAGGGGAATTAGGAAGTTTACTGCTTCCACAGTCATCGGCTACCTCCTCCAATTTAGCTTTAGTCAATACTTTTTGAAGTCGGGAGTAATTTATCTCTACTCGACTGACTCACTTGTCTCTCAGTTGGTCCAATTCTAGACAGGGAAGCAAGGTGTTATTCTTCACTGACCTTGTCTCCAAGCCCCTGAGCTGATGACTGATCTGGGAGCTCGATAAACAAGGAGGCGAACTGGGGAAGCCAAGTGCAAGTGGCATTTGAGGTAAGCTTCCAAGACAATCCCGGGAGACATCGCAGGGTCATGGGGGAGGGGCAGAGCAAAATGTGAGTGACAGCGTGGACTCCACAGGCTTTAGTACTTAGGTCACTGCAACTTGACCTTGAACTCCACATGGCTGGCCTGAGCACGAGCTCAGGGGGAGAACTGGAGTTGGGGAGTAAGGACCACTTCCGGTCTTGAGCAAGCCTTCTGTCTGCAAAATATGCAGCAGCCTCTGGGGGCGGAACAATGACTTCAGGCCAGGCCTTTAAGGTCAACTAAATTCCTATATGCTTATAAAGGACAGGGCTGCCCAAAGTGTGGTGGGGATTTTGTTAAGGATGTCCCTTCTGGTCCATTTGGTCTGAATTGAAGACTAAGATGTGGGCATACTGTGGGTACCAAGGTAGTTCCCTCCCCAAGACTATCAAAAAGTTAGTTTTTCATCCTGACCACCTTTTCCACCATCTCATCTTTGCTGTGGGGGCATTCTTGAACTTCATGGGCTGCTTAGCAACACTCCCAGCCTCCACCCAGCCATGTCAGTAACACACTCCCAGTTGCCACATACACATATTCTCCAGATGTTTCCAAGTGCCCCAGGGCAGCTAGTCACCCCTGGTTGAGAACAATACTCTAGAGTTTCATTATCTTGGAGGCCACTCAACACAATGAGAATGAACTGGCATCCAGAGAGCCATCTAATCCTGTGATCAATTCTACTAGAAATTAGAGGCGAGCCCCAGGGCCGGAGGGATAGCTCAGCGGGTCAGAGTGCTTGGGGTTCAGGACAAGGACATGAACTGGTGCCCCACAAAGACCTGTAACTCTAGTTCCAAGGGACCCAACACCTTCCTGTGGCCTTCCTGGGGACCCACATGCACGTGTGCCCATCCATCCATCCATCCATCCATCCATCCATCCATCCATCCATCCACCCATCCATCCATCCATCCATCCATCCATCCATCCACACACATGAATAATTTTTAAGAAGACTGGTTCTGGATATCTTGATTACAGAAGGCGGGTAGCAACTAATTGCCAGATTCCGCCATGGAAGGTTAAAAAAAGTTATGAATGTTCTATGTATAAATATAATGTATCATCTGACGTATATTGAGGCACGGGAATTAATGCCATTAAGTTAGGATCTTGTTGACTTGAGGGTCAGGAAGTGAAAAGAGCCAATGCCACACTATTCTGCCTCTTAAGATCCAGATTGCAGAGGGAGTTTAAAAAGAGACCAGAATGACTTGAGAAGTGTGACTCAGTATACTTATTTTTTTTTTCTAAAAAAAGGATCTGAACAGGAACAGTGAATGAAGGAAAATGAAATAAATACAGGAAGACAGGAAAAGAGATTCACACGGTCCCCTACCAGCAGAATCAACATCAGCTGCTATGATGGTTCATCCTGTCAACTTGATCACCATAGAAACAGATCTTTGGGAATGTTAGTAGAGATGAGTTAGACTGATTGAGGTGGAAAGGCCCACCCTCCATGTGGGTGGCACCATTCCCTAGGCTGGGGTCCTAACTAACGCAAAAGAGGAAGTCAGTGGACACCATCTCTCTGCTTCTTGACTATGGACCAGATGTGGCCAGCTGCCTCACGCTCCAGGGGCCATGCTTTCCCCACCATGATGGACGGTGTCCCCGGGAACCACAAGTCAGAGTGAACTCTTCCTTCCTTAACTTGCTTATGTTTGGTGTTTTATCCCAGCAGTGAAACTATAAGCCCAAGGACCTAGTAGAAATGTAGATTCTTAGGCCCTACCCAGACCTGCTGAATCAGAAGCTCTGTGGATTGGACCCTGGAAGTAAAACTTAATGGCTCGTTATGGTAATTCTGATGCTCACCTATGTGTCAAGACCACACTGCCTTAAGAGAAAGGTTGACGTACCAGGAATGACAAGAAACAAGAGGAAGCAAGCGTGTGTGTGTGTGTGTGTGTGTGTGTGTGTGTGTGTGTGTGTGTGTATGTATGTGTGTGTGTGCCTTTGTGGACCTGGGCAGAGGCCAGGGCTTGATAACGGGCTATCTTCCTCAATTGCCTCACCATCCCACTTTTATTTGTTTGGTTTGGTTTTTCGAGACAGGGTTTCTCTGTGTAGCCCTGGCTGTCCCGGAACTCGCTCTGTAGACCAGGCTGGCCTCGAACTCACAAAGATCCGCCTGCCTCTGCCTCCCGAGTGCTGGGATTAAAGGTGTGTGCCACCACTGCCCGGCTTGCCATCCTCCTTTTTGAGAGAAGGTCTCTCATTGAGCCGGAGTTCACTTTTTTGACTAGACTAGCAGGCCAGCAAGCCCTTGGCATCTTCCTGTCTCTGTCTGGGGGTTACAGATGCACACTGCCACATCTGTCCCTCTTTTACATGGGTGCTGGGCATCCCAGCTCAGTTTCTCATGCTTGGGTGGCAAGAACTTTACTCAGTGAACCATCTCCAAAGTCTCCAAATGAGATCTTAAGAGTCAGACATCCAGCATCCTCTAGCCGAGGCAGAGCCAATGAGAAACTGGGGAGGATAAACTGAATCACAATCTTTGGGCTTTTAGTTGTTGGAGACATACCTCATTTTCTTCACCAAGCATGCGATATTGTTGGCTCTTTCATTTTTAAATTTAAATTTTAAAGACGTTCTCTTATGTAGCTCGGACTGACCTGGAACTCACTCTGTAGACCAGGCTGGCCTCAAACTCATAGAGATCCACCTGCCTCTGCCTCCCGAGTGCTGTGATTAAAGGTGTGTCAGCACACCCAGCAGCTGCTGGCTCTTTCTATACACAATTTGAAGGTTGCACACAGCCTGGTCATGAGTGAATGCCAGATGATTATAGGACATTGAAGACACATGCAGGCTGTAGAGATGTTAAAACCAGGGGAAGGTGTTCATTCCTAATATGTGAACTAGGTCATTTTCCAGGCTGTTCTCTCTTCTTGAGACTTGGATGATGAGAGGGCCCATGTTTAACTAGGGTCAGCTCATTTGTGGATTTGCTCTTCCCTTGGAGTACTGTCTCATGTTATTTGAAGTGCTTGTGGACTATGAATCAGCTGTGCTGAGCAATGAAGAGGAAATAAAACATGGATTGCACTTCCAGCTTCCAGGTTGGAGTGACCTATCTGGATCACCCTCAAGCTATGAATAATAGATGTCGCCGGTAACAGTGACTTAAACATTATATAAGTATATGTAGCCCTCTGGAGATGGCTCAGGGGGTAAGAGCTGCCAAGCCCGATGACCCGAGTTCAGTTCCTGGGACCCACATGGGGAAAGGAGTGAGCTAACTCCCATAAATCGTTCTCTGCCTTCACACATGTGCTGTGGCGTGCATCTACCTATTGCATACAAACACACACATAAAACATAATTAAAGAAAAGTTTGGAAAGAAAGTCTTGAATACAAAGGTGAGTTCACAGAACTCACGCAGGACAGTGCCTTTCTTTTACTGCTCTGTCCTTGAATATGCAACACCTCATGGTTCAGTATGATTGCCTGGGAGCCAGCCATTGTGTCCACATTCCATCTTAGAAAAGATGTTGGGGGAGAATAAGGATCTAGGGCCAAGCTTAGGGGACCGGGGTTAAGTAGGGGAGGAAGCCTACTGTGGAGATGGAAGGAGAGTCAGTGAGGCAGGATGGATCAAAGGGAGGAGATGGGGGGCGGGGGCTGTAGCTCTAACAGCAGAGTGCTTGCCTAGCATCCAGGATTTGATCCCAGCACCACTTTAAACCTGGTGTGATGGATGGTGCATGCCTGCAATTCAAGGTCATCCTCTGTTACATAGAGAGTTTGAGCCGGCTTAGGCCACTTGAGGCCCTGTCTCAAAGTGGGGTGGGGTGGGATGAGACCTGATGGAGGAGAGATTGTGGCCTCTTTGGTCAAACTTACCAATTTCTCTTTGTCTTTGGAAACAGTCTGTTTTAAAAATTATGTATGTATGTATGCATGTATGCATGCCCACATCTACTTGAGGAGGTCAGAGGGTGTCAGATCCCATGGAGCCAGAGTTGCAGGCAGTTGTGAGCTGCCTGATGTAGGCACAAGGATTTGAACTCAGGTCCTCTGCAAGAACAATGTGTTAAATCATCTCTCTAGCCCTTGGACATGGTTTATTGAAAGATTCATTCCTTCACAATTTTACCATCACAGTCACAATTGTGGACTTCTTTTCTCTCTGACAGTCTTTGTGCATTTAGGACACTGTGGACTTGGAATGTTCTAGAAATGCCTCAAAACTCATCAGAAACACGGCACACGCTCCTCTCAGGGACCTCCTCTGTTCTGATGTCACTCATTAGACCTTCGATCTCAGTCTGTCTCCATCTTGCCTCATGTACCTGCGCGCCCAGAAGCTGCATTTTCAGGGTTCCTTGATACCAGAGGATGAGTTATTCTCCAGGGCCCACCCTGCAGGGGAAGCCTGTCTCAATGCGTAGCTTGTGCTCCTCCATGGAGGGTCCCAGCCCTTGGATCCCTACCCTCACTACTGGTCTCTTTTCCTTGGACTTTTTTGGTGACAGTAATATTGGTCTCAATGTTTCCTGTTCCCTGGGATTCCGGGCCCCATCCCTGTCCTTACTCAGTACCTTTTTTCAGTCTCCTTGAACCGCCCTATTTGAAGGGATGCCTCTTTCCCCCCGGAGACCTTGAATTATCTGCACCTACCAACCAAGCCATCTCACTCTGGGAAAGTCATCAGGCTGCTCTTTCAAAGGTCAGAAGGGCCACACGTTGTCACCCCCCACTTCTCTGACCCATCATCTTCACAGCTCTTTCCTTCTAGGACCTCACCCTTCCCAGCCCCTAGGGCTGCCCTCCTAGTTCCCTAGCTGCTCCTCCTCCTCCAGCTCTTCTAACCCCCCTCCTCCTCCCAGCCACTCCCCACTATCTTTGATCCTGTCTCTTCATGCAGACTCTCCTGGAGATACGCATCTTTCATGGCTTTAAATGCCACCAAGGGGCCGGAACCGTCAACTCAGACCCACACACAGCCCGGCTAACCTGGGATTCAGTTGCCTGTCAAGTAAGCGTCTCACACTTAACATGATTAAGCCATCTTCCCGACCCACCCTGCTGGCAGCACCGCCGACGCCCAGCTGCTTGGGTTGAAAACCTTGCAGCCGTCCTGAACACCCATCTCACCCTCACACCCCACATGCAATCTGTCAACAGGTCCTTTTGGTGTGGTCACAAGTCAAAAGGACAACAATTTAGTTTAAAGCTCTTAATTGGCCCCATTAGGGAGTCTAGAACCAGGTACTAGATTGTTTTAGAAAACAGGATGCGGGTCCCACAGGCTGAGCAGAGGAGGCTGGCTTTGTAGACAGAGGAGGGCCCAGGACAGCTGAAAGGGGACAGGGTGACAACAGAAAAATAGCCGATTTGTTGACACCAGGCGATGTTAAGTCACTTTTAGTAGAGGGAATGGCATGATTGTGCTGGCTGGACCAGTCTGTTTGGGAGATTTGGCTGGCATTTCTGTCCTATTTATTTTTAATTCATTAAGTTTTAAGTTTTTGATCACGCATACACATGAATCTGTGTGTATATGCATGTAGTGCCCTGGTAGGCCAGAAGAGGGCATAGGCTCCCTCGGAGCTGGAGTTAACAAGCCGTGTGAGCCACCTGATGTGAGAGCTGGGACCCGGACCAAGGTCCTCTGCAAGAACAGCAAATTATCTTAACTGTTGAAACATTTCTCTAGCCCCATTCTTTAAATATTTTTTTTAAAATTACATTTATTTGTTTGTTTATTTGTTTATGTGGACATGTGCAAGCCACCGTGAACGTGTGGGAGTCAGAGGACACTTGCCAAGTTGGTTTTTTCTTCCCACCATGTGAGTCTCACAGATTGAACTTGGGTGCCATGTTGTAGAATATTGGTTTAAGATGTGTTGCATTTATCTACGCTGTGGAATATTTGTTTAATGATGCAAAACTATGTTGCATTCTTTTATGTTGCATTTGTTTAACTCTGGGAAGCTGTGTTACTGTGCCTGTCTAAAACACTTGATTGGTCTAATAAAGAGCTGAACAGCCAATAGCTAGGAAGGAGAGGGATAGGCGGGGCTGCCAGGTGGAGAGAAGAAGAGGGAGGAGAGAAAAGGAGGAGAGGAGGATGCCAGGGGCCAGCCACCCAGCCACCCAGCAAGTCACAGAGTAAAAAGTAAAGAAAGGTACATAAAATAGAGGAAGGTAAAAGCCCAGAGGCAAAAGGTAGATGGAATAACTAAAGTTAGAAAAGCTGGCTAGAAACAAGCGAAGCTAAGGCTGGGCATTCATAAGTAAGAATAAGTCTCCGTGTATTTATTTGGGATCTGAATGGTGAACCTCCAAAAAGTAAAGAGTAATGAAAAAATCAAGTCAAATCAAAACAACAACAACAACAAAACCCAAAGAAAAACCGACTACAGTGTCAGGCCTGGCGACAAGTGCCTTTACCCTCCGAGCCAACTCATCAGCCCTGTCCTCACTTCGGAAGTCCAGAGAACTCGTTTCACTGTGGAACTTCAGCATGGGTGATCTCATTTTGGTTTTGAACCTGGTCTGTTTGCGGCCAGGGCAGAAGCCTAAACAATGGTGCCCTGTGATTTCTACCTAACACACTCTTTTCAAAGTATGCCCAGAAACTGGCCACTGCCCTCTGCCTTCACAGCTGCCACCTTGTTGGAACTGCATTGTCATTCCGCTGCGTTAATGTGACGATTAGTCCACTGTCTCAAGTGTGTTAATGCTCAAGTGTGTTAATGGTGGATATCACAGCCCCGGGGGCACCTGCCAGGTTTTGGGGTCTTAGAACATGGATGATCAAGGCATGTGGGTCACAGTAGAACTGGAGATGGTTTATTAAAGAATAGTAAGGCTGAGCCAGGCAGTGGTGGTGCACGCCTTTAATCTCAGTGGAGGTCAGAAGTCCACGATTGGCTTCGCTATGTACAAACCAAGGTGTAGGCGAGACCTCACTCCTCAGGAGGTAGAGGCAGATGGATCTCTGTGAGTTCAAGGCCAGCCTGGTCTACAGAGCTAGTTCCAGGACAGCCAGGGCTACAGAGGGAAACCCTGTCTGGAAAAACAAAACAAAACAAAGAGGTTACATTTATTTACTCTCTGAGTTCAAGGCCAACCTGGTCTACATAGCAAGTTCTAGGATAGCCAGGGCTACACAGTGAGTCCTTATTTCAAAACAAACAAGGATTACATCTATTTATTTCTATGTGTGTGTTTTGTGCATGTACATCCATGTGCACCGCACAGCAGGCGTGTGCAGGTCAGAGGACAGCTTGCAGGAGTCTTTTCTCTCCTTGTACCATGTGGGTGCTGGGGGCTGATCTCAGGTTATGAGGCTTGGTGGCAAGTACTTTTAACTGCTGAGCCATATCACAGGCCCCTTAGCTACTTTCCTCCTCCCCTTCCTCCTCCTCTTCTCCTCCTTCTCTTCCTCTTTTCCTCCTCCCCACCTCCTCTTCTTCACTCAAATTAACTACCAAAATATTTAGGTTGCCAAGAACTGTGGTTCTCCTGAGCTCTTTTGAGGAAGAGGATCCAGGACACTCCTGGTACAGGGGACTCAGTTTGCCTCCCTGGCCATTGACCCTGGCTCATCTGTGTTCTTTCCATGGTAGACCAGAAAGCTGGCTTCTTCTACCTCAGAGATTTTCCACCCAGGACCTGCTCCGGCATCATCTGTCTATCAAGTACAGGCACAATCCTTGTCTTCCTGGCCTTTCAGACCTCCACAGGTACCACTGTGTCTGTCTGTCTTCATTTCCTGTGACACATTAATAGTTATTACATATAACTACATATTACGTATAACAGCAGTGATGGTCAGGAGTCCATGATTGGCCTTGCTGTGTACAAACCAAGGTGAGACCTCACTCCTCAGGAGGTTCTGGGAGGAGAATCCATGTCCTTGCCTCTCTGGCATCTTCCATCTGCAGAGCCAGAAGTGTGGCATCTTGCTTCAGTGGCAAGGCCACTTTCTTCCCCCGTGGCAAAACCTCCCTTGGACTCCATCCTATAATAATAGACACTTTGTGGTTCTGTTTAGGACCCACCTTGCTAATCCAGGATAATCTCTTCATTGTGCCTTCCTTAATTTCCTCACTGCTGCCTACTGCCCTGTGAGGCCACATTACAGGTTCCAGGGATGAGGTCCTGGACATCCTGGGGACCACCTGGATATCTTCAGAGCACTACAGCCTCCATCCTTGTAATCTCTCCCCCAGGGCCTTCGACACCCAAGAAGGTAGGTTTCTCTACAGCCTTGCCCTTTCCCCAATCTCCCATGATCCTAGGGGTGCCTGGGAGACTGTACTCGCGGAGAGTCTTCCTCTGAGGGGCTGAGAGCCCAGGGCCCTGAGGGGTGGGAGCCTTGTCTCAATTGTGGTCCCCCACCAGCTCTATGTCCCCTTTATAAACCTTCCTCCTTGAAGCCTTCTTCTTCGTCAGTCCACATAAGGGAGACTCGGCTCTTGCTGGCTAGAGCATTTGTCTTCATTTGTGTTGAAATCTCCCCTCCCAAGCAGCCTCTCCCTCCCCTGTGCCTTCACCACACATCTGGCCCCCACTGTTTCTGCCCCCACAGATGAGGCATCCCAACTGACTGAGGCGCCAGCCTTGGCCTGCTGCTTACAGCTTGGCCACTGTGCTAGAGAGCTCCTGGCCCATCTCGGAGAGCGTTTTTCTATTGGAGCATGGTGGAGGGCCGCTCAGCCCTTCCCAAGTTCTCTTCAGCACCTCTTCTCTCAACCTCTCCACACACCCAATTCCAACCCTCCTCTGCCCCCTGTGGTGGAAGCCCAAACACCTGCACTCCTTGCTCCTCAAGAGCCACACCCTGGCAGGCAGCCATCTTGACATGGCGGAGCCTGTTCCCTGGCCTCAGAGTGGAGCACTTATAGAGTGAATAAATCCCCTTCACGCCCCTGTTGACGTCCTCTCTTAGCACAAATGGCATCCGTTGCACCTTCTTTCCTCACAAAGACCCAGAACGATGAGGAAAATGAACAAGGGCACAGAAGCCTGTCTTCTGCCAGCCAGCTTCCGGGCTCTGCCTCCAGAGGGCGCCCCATCCCAGGGAGCAGCAAGATGGGAGCCGGTTCTCACAAAGTCAGTGAGGCCTTGTTACATTTTCCTCCTGAGAAAAGACGAAGGCTCCCAGAGGGTTAGTTACTTTGTTTGGGTGGGTTTTTTTTTTTTAAAAGATTTATTTGATTTTATTTATTTGTGTATGTGTGCGTGTGTATCTGTGCCTTTGTACATGCACGTGTGTGTGTGTGTGTGTGTGTGTGTGTGTGTGTGTGTGTGTGTGCTTGCACGCGCCTGCAGAGGCCAGAAGAGGGCGTTGGATCCCAGAGTTGCTCTTTGACAGCAAGCAGCTGTGTTTGCTGTGTAGCTTCCTCAAGCTCTCAGTGGAGTGTTCACAGTAGCCAGGTTCTTAGTATTTTGCTCAAGGCAGCCAGGGCACCAGGGAAGGGTCTGACAGCTGTCAATCAAGGCATCAAATCACCCCAAACCCCCAGCACCGGAGCTTATTTAAAGAAATTTAAAAATGAACACTTACATTAAAGACATCACTAATACTAGCAGTGGTTTGATAGCATCTTCCAGTGCTTAACCTTTGCCTGGAGCTCTCAGGGAGCAGTGGGCCCCTTAATCTATCTCACTTCCTCTGCAAACACCACTCTTGGGGAACTTTTTTCCAAGGCTAGCTCATGATGGGGCCTCTCAGAGCCCCTGACATGAGGATAATTCTCCAGTTGCAGTCAGTGCTCATGACTTGTAGTAAGGACTGACCATGACTTCTGTTCCCTTCCATGTCTGGATTCCTGCTAGGAGGCTGTGATGGGGAGGTAAGGTAGTGTCTGTGGATGTGGGTTCAGGGCTTCCTGAATCTTCTCTAGTTCTGTGGTCAGTGCACGGGAACCTGTTAGATGTCTAAAATGTCATTGGAAAGGTGACCAGCAAGTTAGTCATTTGGCTGTATGGTTTCTCTGACTACAGTTCTTGGCTAGGAGACCATGAAGAGACCCAGATAATAGGTGACTTAAAAGAACAAGTGTGTTTTAAAAGAAATAACAAAATGGTGTTTTCTGGGCCAAACACAAGTGAGCATGGCCTTGGGAACATGGATTCAAGTTACCTGGAATGTCAAACACTTCTACCCACGAAGAGGCTACCTTACATCAGTTTGGCCGGTCACCCAGCGGCAGGGGTCATGAAGCGGGCTGACTGCGGAGGCACAGGCAGTCTTCCAGTTCAGATGCTGTCTTTCACGAGCTGAGAAAAATCTCTGCCAAGAGTCAGGCATTGTTACCTTCTTAGTTTGAAGTTTGCTACAAGCCTGCAAGCCAGAGAAGCGTCAAGCTTGGTGTACATTGTATACAGTGGTAGGTGTGTGTGTGTGTGTGTGTGTGTGTGTGTGTGTACAAGTTTACATGTATCCTGGGCTATATATGTATATGTGGATGTCAGTCACATGTGTGCAAGTGCGTGGGGAGGCCAGACATCTCAGGGGTCACTCCTCAGGCACTATCCACCTTCCTTTTGAGACAGAGTCTTTCACTGACCTGCAGCCCCAGGGCTTTTGGCTGTCTGTACCTCTCTAGGACTGGGATTATAGGCATAAGCCAACATATCCAGTTCTCACCCCCCCCCATATCAGCTATGTCTTTTTTTTTTTAATGGTTAATTTAGTTTTATGCGAAACTAAAAACTAAAAACAAAACATACTCAGCCCAGATGATCATCGAGTACTGTGTGGGCAGACCTTCACAGGCAAACAAGCTTAAATTTATTTCTGAGCACAGAATCAGCACTTGGGAAGGTGGATGAAATGCAGCCGCCCAGCATCCATCCATGCCTTTGGGTTCTGGGAATTGAACTCAGGCCCTCATGCTTGTAGAGCAAGTTACTTTACTGGTTGAGTCATCTCCCCAGCCCCCAAATAACCCGAGATGACTCTGGCTTTTTGAGCTCTCCAGAGTCACAGCGCTTCAATGAGCACGTACCCTTTAAGCCCCCAAGCACAGCTCTAGCCTCTAAGGAATACTTCATTTCACTGGCTTGACACTGTGAGATCAGATGTATAGGCCCGAGTGGGATCGCATTGGGGAACTGACTGCTGGACCTGAGTCCATAGAAGCCTCAGTGAAGGTGGTGTTCCTGGGTCAGGTTGCTGAGCTTGGGAGAGAGCAGGTGAAGATTGGATAGTGAACGAAGATTTTTTTTTTGAAGTTCTATTGTAAATAGGAGAAGAGAGAGAATAGAAGGCTGCTGGGAGATTATTTTTAGTCTGAGTCAGATAATTGAAGGTGCCCAATGATAGAACTCATAGTTAAGATTGAAGGTTCTTTAAGGCTTTCTGTCTCATTCTGGGGCTCCTCCAATTCAAGGACGGTGTCCTCTCAATGTTGGATTTGGTCTTATACAACAGAGGAGAAGCTCCTTCCAGGAAAGGGGCTGTCTTCCATTATAGTGGGAGCTCCCCCGAAGAGCCATGGTGCCTCCATCATCAGATGTATCCATTTGTGGAGGTAATCCATTTGTGGATGTCTCCTCCATCACACTAAAAGCCCCTCTATGACAGAGTCTAGGTCTCCCTCAGAATGAGTGCTCCTGGGCACTAGGGAGGATGTCTCCTTTACTTGACTGAGAGATCCAGAGAGACTGCATTGTCACCACTGGCCTGGAGGCCCTAGAGCAGTGGTTCTCAACTTGTGGGTCTCCACCCCTCTGAGGGCCCAATAAGACCACCAGAAAACACAGATGTTCACATTATTATTCAAAACAGTAGCACAATTACAATTATGAAGTAGCAACAAAAGTAATTTTATGGCATCCGGGCGGTGGTGGCGCACGCCTTTAATCCCAGCACTCGGGAGGCAGAGGCAGGCGGATCTTTGTGAGTTCGAGGCCAGCCTGGTCTACAGATCGAGATCTAGGAAAGGCGCAAAGCTACATAGAGAAACACTGTCTCGGAAAAAAAAAATTCATGGCTGGGGTTCACCACAGCATGAGGAACTGTATTAAGGGGTTGCAGCCTTAGGAAGGTTGAGAACCACTGTTCTAGAAGCAAAGGCTGACTCCCCCCTGCCCTCTACATGTCCACAGTGTATCCAGTGTTGATACTACCAGGCACCTCTCTCCTTCCCCTGTGTCTATTTTTGGGGTTTTAAAGGGTGGCTTCTCCAGGAAGCTGCCTGGGATCCTGATGGGGATGTAACCTGCTGTTTCCTTGACAACTGCAACACTCCTACAATAAGACTGCTACAGTCGGACTGTCAGTCGCCCATGGGCTCAGATTTTGAATGTTGTCCCCAGCTGATGGCGCTACTGTGGCATGGGATCTTCAGGAGGCAGGGACGAGCTGACAGAAAGCAGCCACTTTGAAAGACTTTGAAGGAGAACCATCCCCTGCTCTGGCTACACCCACCCCGCACCCCCCCTGCCCCTCCCACCTCCGCCTCCTGGTCTGCTACGGTGTGAACAACCTTCGCCTTACACTCCTGCTCCCATGAACTGAGATTCCCTCCATGATGGACCCAAGCCCTCCAAAGCCACAAGCCAAGCGGAATCTTCCCTCCTTTAGGTCGTCCATCCATGTCAGGCATCCTGTTTCAGAGACAGAAATAATACAAGGCCATTGTGCAGTCGACCCACCTCCTGGGTAAAAAGCTGGTTTCCCAATACCGAGGGACTTCTTCCCTCCAATAAAACATACATCGTTCTATCTGTGGTGTTTGAATGCATAGGGCCCCCACAGGCTCATGTGTTTGAACATTTGGTCCCTAGTTGGTAGCATTTGGGGGACATTATGGGGCCTGTACTAGCTGGTTTTGTGTGTCAAGTTGACACAAGCTAGAGTCATCAGAGAAGAGGGAGCCTCAGTTGAGAAAATGCCTCCATAAGATCAAGCTGCAGGCAAGCCTATAGTGTGGTGGTATTGTGTTCCCCAAAATATTGTGTATCTTAATAAACTTATCTGGGGTCAGAGACAGAACAGCCACAATATTAAACAAAGGTTAGGCAGTGGTAGCACATGCCTTTAATCCTAGCATTCCAGAGACAGAAATCCATGTGTTCAAGGATACACCCAAGCATGGTGATCCACGCCTTTAATCCCAGAAAGCAAGCCTTTAATCCCAGGGAGTGGTGGTAGAAAGCAGAAAGGTATATAAGGCGTGAGGACCAGAAAAAAGAGAGGCATTTGCCCTGGAGAGGCATTTGGCCTGGAGAAGCATTTGGCCTGGTTAATCATTCAGGCTTCTAGCAGCAGTTCAGCTGAGACCCATTCGGAGATGAGGACTCAGAGGCCTCCAGTCTGAGGAAGCAAGACCAGCTGAGGATCCAGCGAGGTGAGATAGCTGTGGCTTGTTTTATTTCTCTGACCTTCCAGCATTTACCCCAATACCTGGCTCCGGGTTTGATTTTATTAATAAGACTTTTAAGATTCATGCTACACTATAGGACATTTTCTTAACTAGTGATTGATGGGGGAGGGCCCAGCATGGTGGGTGGGGCCATCCCTGGGCTGGTGGTCCTGGGTTCTATAAGAAAGCAGGCTGAGCAAGCCATGGGAAGCAAGGCAGTAAGCAGCTCCCTTCCATGCCCTCTGCATCAGCTCCTGCCTCTGGGATCCTGCCCTGTTTGAGTTCCTGTCCTGACTTCCTTCAGTGATGAACAGCAATGGTGGAAATGCAGCCAAATAAACCTTTTCCTCCCCAACTTGCTTTTCGGTCATGGTATTACGTCACAGCAATAGAGACCCTGACTAAGACAGAGCCTTTAGGAGGTGCAGCCTTGCTGGAGGAAGTGTGCCACTGGGGGTGGGCTTTGAGGACTGATAGCCTCACCCCACTTCCTGTCTTCTCCCCTCCCCTCCCCTTCCCT